>CABHPR010135418.1:0-16441 GCA_902168415.1 Peromyscus melanophrys
CCCAATTCCTTCATTGTTCTTCAACAGAATAGTTGGCGACATCCCCAAACACATGAGAAGCACAAGGGAGACCTAGTTCTAATGGTAGTTAAGGTGACCCTGATGGGAAATTCAGGGAGAGCACCTGGGGATACAGAATACATCCCTTACTCTCGCCCTAAAATCCAACAATGGCTCCGAGATTAGGGAGCAAAATATGTTCCTTTTATTTTGTGTATTACATTGGACAACTGTCCTTACCATACTGTACAGAAAAATCAGGCAAAACAATGCCTGTTGCATAAAGGTGGCTGCTTTAAGCATTTGAATTTTGACAAGTTTTGAGTCATCATTTAGGAGGTTCTTTTTTCTGCAGACATAGTATGATATTGTGATCAAAACATTTCAATATCATTGACATAAAGAACTCATGAAATGCTCAAGTCCTTTGGAGTCTCTGGCTACTCCTTTGGGCTATTCTAATGTTGACATTCCATCACTCTTTGTCAACACATATGAATAAAGTGTAGAGTGCTTAGATTTCATGGAGCTCTCTCTGTCGCTCCCCCATACTTCAACACAATAGAAAATCCATCCCAAATTCTCCTAGATAGTAGAACAGTGTACAGCTGCTAACATAGTAAGGCTTTGGGATGCCTCTTGTAGGTCATCACTATTTTTGCATTTAATAGGTTCTGAAGAGTTACTGGTAACATGAACAAAAAGGTGTATTTTTCTTTTTTGATAAGTTTTCCCAGTATCTAAAAGTATTTAATATCCATGTTTTCTCTTAGCTTCGGGTTGATGTTTATTTTGTGTCAGTTTCTAAATTTTCAGTCTCAAGTTCCTCTACTTTAGCTTCTCTCCAGACACTAAAGGATTCTGGGAGGTTGATAATGGCTAACATTGAGTACCGTACTGATACACTTTGAATTTCACTAATAGTTTTTTTCTAATTCTACAGCTGTGTGATGAAGAAGGTAGAGAAGTATTAGTTCCAATGTGAAGATGAAGAGGGTGGGGCAACCTGGGATCTCAGTGCAAGCAATAGAAGAAACAGGATTCAAACTTAGATTCCCTGAAGATCACCCTTAATCAAAAGCAATGAGTGTCCATAAAGACCTGTAGGAAAGGCATGGCCCCATGTCTTGTATAATTCTGACTCAAACAAGAGGTGCTTTTAAGTCTCAACACCTCTATGATAGCTACTGTCAACTTGACACACTTGAGAAGAGGGAACCTCAACTGAGGAATTGCTTCCATCAGAGTGGCCTGTGGGCATGTCTCTGGAACATTTTCTTCACTGCTAATTGATGTAGGAGTGCCCACGCCACTATGGGTGATGCAGCTCCTGGGCAGAGAGGCCTGGGCTGTCTAAGGAAGGGAACTTGCAAGACAGCAAGTAGCCTTGCCTTATGGCTCCTGCCCTTACTTTCCTCAATGATGACTATAACCTGTAAGCCAAGAAATGCCTTTCCCCCCAACTTTCTTTGGGCATGGTGTTTATCACAGCAACCCAAAACCAAAACCAAACTAGAACAACACTGATCTTGATTGACTCAAAAGTGACACCTGGGTGCTGAGCAGGAAGTGGGAGTCTCTTGGAAAAGACTTGAGACTAAACCCTTTTTTTTTCAAATCAGGAAAAGCTGTAGGTTGGGGAGTTGTAGTAAAGACCCGGTCGTCTTTCTTTTTCCCTCCCATAGAAACTGTAAGTATGCTGTCCATCAAAAGGTTTTACCTCACAGGTGAGGATTAGATAGAACAGGAAGAAAGCAAACTGTTCCTTCAGTCATGACAATTAAATGTGCATTTCCCAACAGTCCTTGCCAGTGGCAAGAGAAACGTGGATTCCTGTGCTGTCCAGTGTCTATCACCAACCAGACACAGGGTGATGGTACCTCACATTTGTAGAGCATTTTCCCTTTCCAAATCAGCTCCAGATTTCATCCTTACAGCCTTCTCACTAAGGTGCAACAGGAACCTTCAGTTCATTCTTCAGATGCAGAACATAATGTCCAGGTTGTTCTTCTGTTGTACTGAAATGCTGCACTGCAGTTTTTCTTAAAAGGCATTACTTGACACGAAACATGTCTGATTCTGTGCTCTCTAACTTTCATTCTGGTGTTTAACATTAAAAATTCTATTTTTGTATCACACACATGACAGGGTGATTTAAATAAGCAGTGGAAATGAATAGCAGCCATGCTGTTCATTTCAAGTTACAAAGTAGAAATTAAAGTCAAGATGTTGATTGGCTTAAAATTTCCTCTCACAGAGGATTATGGCCAGATGTAAGGGGTCCCAAAAGCAGAGAAGCCAGAGACTTTTCTTTCTGCCAACTTCTCTTACTTTGTCTTTTGATCGCAATCAAGATCAGGGATCATTTCAGTAAGTGTTAAAAGAGATATTTGGTCTTTTGTTAGTTAAAAAAAATGATTGTGGCTTTTCATTCCCCTTCCCTTCCTATCTTTAGTGATGTTGCCCCTTCCGCTGGGGCCTCTGCCCCTCACATTACCCTTCATGCAGGACTCTGCCTGGGTCTGTTCACCTCCTTAGTTCTCATCAGTCAGGTGAGATCTTCAGAGACAAGGGGGCCGACCCAAGTATTTGAAGGAAAGCAATCTAAAAGACTTAGCTCACAATGAAGCGTGGATGCTTATTAACTTCCAGTGTCCTCAGCCATCAACGGCATTCTTAGAAGATGAAAATGGCTAGCCCTTGTGCATCTGTATTGTTCGCCTTACTGAAATTGCCTGAAGTAAAAAGAAAAAAAAATTCAGGTGATAAGCTCATATTCTGAAACAAAGTGGTTTCGTTACTCAGAATAGTTTCTCTGAAAGTGTAAACCATAGCATAGTTATATAGAGATTATTATATCTTCCTTTCTCCTCCTCATTTCTGGATTTAGATGTTCAACATGCACACACACACACACACACACACACACACACACACACACACACACAGCAGCAGCAGCAGCAGCAGCAGCAGCAGCAGCAGCAGCAGCAGCTAGGATGATAGCATGTAGCCTTGGAGAAGCTGAGACCCTCAAGGTCTCCTTGTTCAAACTGACTCATAGCCAGAGTTTACAAGCCTAAAAGTGCCTTTTAGAATTCTCTGTGACAGGAAAATAACACATGAAAATTACCCTAATGAAACTAAGTGCCTCACAGAAAGAGAAAGAAAAAAAAATACAGCATACATAGTTTACCCTTCAATAAGAAGAAAATAGATCACAAAATATTTTAATAATTCTTTTATTTTTCGAAATTATAATTATATTGTTTCCCCCTTCCCTTTCCTCTCTCCAACCCCTCCCATGCACCCCTCCTCTCAAATTCATAGCCCCTTTTCTTTAATTGTTCATATATTTATTATATATATCCTAAATATATAAATACAACCTTCTCAGTCCTTGTAATGTTTTCTGGATGCATGCATGATCTCAAGGCTGACCATTCGGTATTGGCTAACCAATTGGGAGCACTCTTCTCTGGGGAAGACCATTTCTGCCACTCTCAGCATTCCCCTTGCCTGCAGTTCTTATTGAATTTGTGGTGCCTCTAGCTTCCTGCTTTCACAATAGCATGTCTGAAAGGATGAATGGTGCTGATTGGTCGGCAGAAGAGTCACAGCCACGGCAGAACCCAATATTAAGTTTTTAGAGCTTTAATGGAGGGAAGCAGAGGAGGACCCAGGCCTGGTCAGGGAGGGAAGCAGGGCCGAGAAGACAGCAGAGAGGAAACAGAAAGAGAGGGGTGGGGGGTCCACATCTGACTTTTTAAGGCAGAGATTGCATGACCATGCGGCAGTACGCAGTTGCCCAGGGCCCCTGATGATTAAGACGTTAGACCTGGAAGAGTGAGAGCAGGATCCTAACAATGTCCATTGGTATCATTGTTCCTTCAGATCTTGTTTAGGTAGCCATGTTGAATGAAGTAGGAATCTTGGAGGAGAACCTAAACCACTACTTTACTAACCCATCATGATTCCCAAATACATTCTAAATATTTATCCTTATACTGACAGATAACTGTAGCTGTCAATCCTTTACCAAAGAAACTTCTCTTTGCAACAGATGGAGACCACTACAAAAACCCATAACCCAACAAAATGCAGAAAACAAGAGATGATGTGGTACCCAGTCCTAACTGATGTATCCAGAAGACAATTCCTGCACCCAAGGCTCGGAGCAGAAAGAGTGTGAGAGTCAGAGAAGCAGTGGCTTTTCTTTGAGATGTGTCTCCTAGAAATGCCAGAGAGGTATAAAATATTTTAATTAATACTTTCAAATACTACATAATTAATTTTTCTTTACCATTTATATTTTTCAATCTTATACTGACAAGTAAATTTCAGTTCAATTAATGCACCAGAGACTAACAGCTAGCCAGGAAATTATTAACCTGACAAGCAAATCGGCTTATGTTTTATGTTAGTACTGGAAATGTATTTCTCTTTTCCTAAAGCTTTGGGAGCCAAGATATGATGGAAGAGTGCAAAGACACAATGGAAGAATTAGGTTGACAACTCACTGCCTCCGATATACAATATATATTCCAGAGAAACTGAACTGAGCTAACTAACTATGAGGTAGTGATTATAGCTTCTATTTATTGAGTAGCTCAATATGCCATGTGCTAAACATGCTTATTCCATTTAATCATAAGAAAGATGCATAATATATATCAATCAGGAAATAAACATTGACTAGGCTGTTAGGGTCCCCACGAGCATCATAGCTGGCAGGGATATAAACTATCTGAGAGAGATGAAGAATAGAACTCAGGTCAGCACCACTTTAGCAGGTGCTGGGTCAAAATTTTCTAGAGTCTGACCAACTGGTTTATTTTCATTACACATTTCAACTCAGTAAAACTTTGGGGAAATGTTTCCACATGACAATTATCATAATAAAGCTTTAAATATGGCTACATAGAAAAGTCTCTTGCAAAGCACATCTCTTTAGCGAAGCACCTGTTACCATATGAAGGGGTCCTTATTCACAAGTAACAGTGTTCAGGATAAGGGCCTGAGGAAGAAGGATTTGTAATAAGCATGAGGATGAGTTCTACTGATGGAGGATGCAGAGTACATGGGACCTCTTTAATAAGGATGTGTTCTAATCACTGAGAGACAAAGCTGAGGATTAGGGTCTAAATAATGCTCAGGAGTTAGGGAATTCCAGTGAAGGCTAATCTACAGAATAGCAAAAGATCCACATTTCTGTTTTTTATGCCAATACCATGCAGTTTTAATCACTATAGCCCTGTAGTAGAGCTTGAAATCAAGGATGGTGATACCTCTGGAAGTTCCTTTATTGTACAGGATGGTGTAGTGGGTAGCCGGTCCAGCTTTGACCTGGAAGTACCACCCTCATTGAGGCTTCAGTAACCGTCATGCCTACAAGGCAGAACTGAGAGAGGACCCCTGAAGACCCAAGACTGGATGGGCCGGCTCTCTTGGTTCCTGGATCCTGGACGCTGGAGGTAGACCAAGCAGAGTTCTCCAGAGAACACCGCTGGACTGTGCTTCATTTTTCCCAGACCCTGTAACCTATCCCTTCACTTGTAAGTTACCCCACAAAATAAACCTCACTTTTAACTACGTGGAGTTGCCTTAATATTTAAACCAATAGGATGGTTTTAGCTATTCTGGGTTTTTTTGTTTTTCCTTATGAAGGTGAGTATTGTTCTTTCAAGATCTGGAAAGAATTGTGTTGGGATTTTAATAGGGATTGTGCTGAATCTATAGCCTTCTTTTGGTAAAATGGTCATTTTTACTATGTCAATCCTACCAATTCATGAGCATAGGAGATCTTTCCATCTTCTGATATCTTCTCCAATTTCTTACTTCAAAGACTTAAAGTTCTTGTCACATAGGTCTTTCACTTGCTTGGTTAGAGTTACTCCAAGATATTTTATATTATTTGTGGCTATTGTGAAGAGTGTTGTTTTCCTGATTTCTTTCTCAGCTCATTTGTTGTTTGTATATAGGAGGGCTGCTGTTTTGTTTTTATTTGTTTTTTTTTTTAGTTAATCTTTTATCCAGACAGTGTCTACAACAAATGGTGCTGATATAACTGGATGTCTGCATGTAGAAGAATGCAAATAGATCCATATCTATCACCATGCACAAAACTCAAATCCAAGTGGATCAAAGACCTCAACATAAATCCAGATACACTGAATCTGATAAATGAGTAAGTGGGAAATAGCCTGAAAGACACTAGAACAGAAGACAATTTCCTGAATAGAACATCAATAGCATAGGCACTAAGATTGACAATTGGTAAACAGGACTTCATGAAACTGAAAAGCTTCTGTAAGGCAAAGGACACCATCAAGAGGACAAAATGGCAGCCTACAGAATGGGAAAAGATCTGCAATCTCACATCTGACAGAAGGCTGATTTCCAAAATATATAAAGAACTCAATAACTAGACACCAAGAAAACAAATAATCCAATTTGAAAATGTGGTACATACCTAAACAGAAGAATCTCAAATGACTGAGAATCACTTAAAGAAATGTTCAACATCTTTAACCATCAGGGAAAGGCAAATCAAAATGACGCTGAGAGTTAATCTTACATCTGTCAGAATGGCTAAGATCAAAAGCATAAGCAACAGCTCATGCTGGAGGGAATGTAGAGCAAGGGGAACACTCCTCCATTGCTGGTGGGAGTGTAAACTTGTACAGTCACTTTGGAAATACATACAGAGGATCCTCAGAAAATTGATACTTGATCTACCCCAAGGCCCAGCTATATCACTCCTAGGCATATGCTCAGAGAATTCTCCATCCTACCTCAAGGACACTTGCTCAGCTATGATCATAGCAGCTTTATTCATAATAGCCAGAACCTGGAAACAACCTAGATGTCCCTCAACCGAGAAATGGATGAGGAAAATGTGGTGCATTTACACAGTGGAGTATTACTCAGCTGTTACAAATGACAGCATGAAATTTGCAGGCAAATGAATAGAACTTGGAAATAGTCTTCTTGAGTGAGGTAACCCAGACACAGAAAGACAAACATGGTATATACTCAGTTATAAGTGGGTATTAGTAAATGATAATCAAGCTACAATCCACAGACCCAGAAGTAACATGGAAGGCTCAAGGGGGTACACTTGGATCTCCCTAGGAAAAGGAAATAGAAGAGATTTTATGAATGGTCTGGGGGCAGGTTGGGTTGGGAACATGAGGGACCAGGTGGGGGAAGGGTAGAGGGGGAGAATACTGAGAGATGACTGTAAAAGAGGCGCATTTTGGGGTGAGATAGAAACCTGGTGCAAGGGAAACACCCAGAAATTTACAAGGATGATCTCAGCTAAGACTCCTAGCAAAAGGGGAAATGTAACCTGAATTGGCCATCTCCTGTGACCAGGCAAGACTTCCGGGGAGGGATTGGCACACCAACACAGCCACATAAACTTCTACCTACAGTCCTTCCTGCCTTATGGAATGTGCTAGGGTAAGGGTGGCACAGAGATTATGGGAGTGGCCAACCAATCTGTTCCAGCCACAGACCCATGCCAGAAGTGTGAGACCACCCTGACACTGCCTGGAACTCCAGGACCAAGAGGCTGGATGGCCCAGAGACCTAGGATAGAACCAAACATGACTGCAGAAAAAAAAAGTCAGTATAATGATACCTAGCGATATTCTGTTATACTCATAGATTGGTGCCTAGCCCAATTGTCATGAGAGAGGCTTCCCCCAGCAGCTTATGGAAACAGATGCAGAGACCCACAGCCAAACATTAGGTAGAGCTTGGGGGATCTTGCTGAAGAAAGGGAGGAAGGATTATAGGAGCCAGAGGGGCCAAGGACACAACAAGAAAATCTACAGAATCAAGTAACCTGAGCTCAGAGAGGCTCACAGAGACTGAACAGACAACCAGGGAGCCTGCATGGGACTGACCTAGGCACTCTGCATATATGTGACAGTTGTGTATCCTGGTCCTTTTGTGGGACTCCTAACAGTGGGAGCAGGGGCTGTCTCTGACTCTTTTACAGGCTTTTGGGAGCCTATTACTCATACTGAATTACATTACCCAGCCTTAATACAGGAGAGGTGCTTAGTCTTACTACAACTTGATATGCTGTGTTTTGTTGATATCCATGGGAGGCCTGTCCTTTTCTGAATAGAGACAAAGGAGGAATGGATGGGGAGGGAGAGGTGGGGGAAGAAACTGGGAGGACAGGAGGAAGGGGAAAGTGCAGTCAGGATGTAAAATAAGTAAATAAAATTTCTAAAAGTGGCAAAAGACCACCAGGTTGTTAGACAACATCCATGCCAGCCTTCCCGGTGAACAGACATCAGTCATTTTCTTCTCTTGAGGAAAACGTCTGTGTTTTTAACAATTCTGGTTTTTCCAATGCTTTCTATAAGCTGTATCTCCTACACTAGGCACAATAAGCAATTTTCCCAATGTTGAATGACTATGTCAAGACATAAGCCAGGTTTGTCTTAATTTCAAAAGTCTAAACACATTTTGTAGAAAATACAGATCAAGTGCTCAGTTCCATGCACATATTCTACATTATCTAAAATAATTATATGAGAAGTTTGAATGTTTCTTCTGTTTTACTAGGAAGATAATGGACTATCTTGGACATTCTTCATTCAGAAGGAACTTCTGGAACTAAAGACAAACTGAACCTAAGCAAATTTACTGAGAGGATCCTGACCACTTACAAATGGTTATCAGCGTGTATGGCAGTAAGTGCACCATGAACACTCCCTCTATCCAACACATGAATCGCGCGATTAGATACCCACCCAGAGCAGAGCTAACTAATGATGTAATACTTACCTTTTCCTCCAACAATGTGACAGTTAATAGAGTGATTAGAGCCATCATTGAAATGGGCATTTGAGGATTGCTCCAAGGCAGAATTTAGCTAAGGGGCTGATCCAATTACACTGATCCAGCAAAATAGATCCTGAAGTTTTAAAAGCCATTTGTACAGCATAATTACATCATCAGGCTTTTCCTTCAGTAGACTCACTGAATTCAAAGCAAGAAACAGATAAAACACAGAACTGGGCTTACCTTGTATTCTTCAGTTAATGTACACAATTTAATTTCAGAAAAAAAGCATTAATACTATTAACCATGAATTTTTATGACACAATGAGCAACAGAAATTTAACTTCATACTTTCTGCGATGGTTTATTTTGATTGTCAACTTCATAGGATCTAGAATCCCCTTGGAGACAAATCTTTGGGTAGATATGTGAGGGATTTTCCAGATTAGGCTGTCTGTGATGGGAAGAGCCACTCCAGCTTCCAGACTTGAATGAAAAGAAGAAAGAAAGCCGAGCATCATCATTCATCACTCTCTGCTTCCTTGCTGTATGTACAACGTGAACATCTGGCCACCATGTCTTCCCCACAGTGATAAAATAGATTCCCTCCAAGTGTAAATCAGAGTAAACCTTTGTGCCTTAGCCTTCTTGGGACATAGCTTGTCATGGCAACAAGAAAATCACTAAGACAATTACCTTTGAAACAAAGGGGCTGGAGAAATGGCTCAGCTATGAAATATTTATATAGGAAGAATTCACTCTTGGGCCAGTGAGATGACTGTTGGGGTAAAGGCACCATCAGTGGAGGCCTGGAGACCTGAGTTTGAACCCCAGAGTCCACATACAGTTAAAAGGGGAAAACCAACTCCACAAAGTTGTCTTCTAACATACATGCAGATCATGCACACAGATATACATACACAATAATAATAAATAATTTTTAAAAGAGCCTAGCTCTTAGAGAACTTATAGTCAGGCAGAAGAAATGTTTAGATATAAATACAAGAATCTAAAGATCAGAATAAAAAGATACCTGGAGACATAGTCTTCCAAAATTAGCCTTCCTTTTTTAAATAAAAACAGTCTTTGGATCATTTTAGTAAGAATTACCTGCAAACATTGTTATAACGTAAGATGTCACCTCAAAATAGCAGAGTCCAAGTCTCAGGGAAGCAGAACTAACAAGATAAAGCCTGCATCACCTAAAATTTCAAAACCAATGTATAAAACCCTATAAGCCACAAATTACTCTTCAAATACATTGTAGTGATCAAACCACCCACCTATTCATTGAGATAACTTAGGTGGGTGTTTATTGACCGGGCTCTGTTTTGTTGAGACAAGATCTTGCTGCATAGCCCAAGCTGACCTCAAGGTCAAGCTCCTCCTATTCCAGCCTCCCCAGTGCTGGTATTATAAGGAAGTGCTACCAACCCTTCACTAAGTGGTTTATTTTGATTTGTTTAAATCCTGACAACAGAAATCCATTATAAAGACACTAATATTCTTCACCTAGGGATGGGTCCTTATATTATTTTCTAAAACTGCTTACCTGGATGATTCCAATGTGATGGAACCACAGTATCTGTCCACTAAGAACAAGCCTGCCATCAGAACCAAAGCTCAACCTGGTAGTAATTTAATTATTTCCCCAAAAGAGTTAACAGCTGTGTAGCATCCACTTCAACATAGGACTATGTGACTCTAATTCTTAGATAACAAAGTCAGGTGAAATTCACACAGAGAAGAAACTCAATAAATTCACTGTTTTGTTCTTCTTCAGCTTTATCTTGACATATTTACTCATTTCAACAAGGATGATAGCTGAACCTTACTTTTTATGTCTACTGAAACATGACCAGTGAACACATGGATTTCTTTTCTGTCCCTTCTACAAATCAAGTTAAAATTACAGTAAAGGAATAAGCTCACATGGAGGCTGGTAGAAAGGAAAGGGCAATGGTATATTAATTAGATGTTAATTGTTTTAAATGTTAAGAAAATAGAGAAATTAAAAAATCAGAACAAGCACACACGAAGGAAGATACAGAATGAGTACCATGCAACAACTCAGAGCTCTAGGACTATGACTCACTGTACTTGCAGGAAAAAGATGGGGTTCATACAAAAGGAGGAAGGGAAGAAGAGAAAAACATCGGGGAGTCATCGGGGAATGAAGAATCATGTTTGCACATGGGGACTGTCAAAGCAGTGAAGCCAAACTGGCCCTCCGAAATTCCTCAGTATAGTTATATATAGTTCATGCCTTGGGTTAAAGTACCAAAGAAAACAGTTACAATCAGTTACTGGCTCTGCATAAACTCCAACTTAGCAATGGAGTAAATGGGACTGATACAATATGAACAAGAGGAGTCTGCATCGTTTTCCTTATTTGGATGATTTTGACTAATTTATACTGCAGAGTTAAGAAAGGAAGAGAGGTACCTTGGCACTGAAAAAAAAAAGTAACAGGATTTGGGGGTGGAAGAAAGGAGGTTATGACACAGACTTACACTGTAGCTCAGGCCGGCCTGGAGCTTGCTAGATAGCCCAGACTGACTTGTAACTCTAGTGGTGTTATTGACAGCCTCCATCACAAGTGTAAGCAAGAAGTTTGTCCTCACAAAGAATTTTAAGAGTAGAGGCTAACCTCTAAGATCTTCTTCACAATCCTTTGCATAGATATCCCTCCTCCTCTGAAGAAATTTTGTCAGAATCCAAAGTGAATTACATAAGAATAAATGAAAGTCTTTGCCATCATGTCACCCACCCTAACAACACTATCTCCAGCAGAAGACTCCTGAAACTTTTTCTTGAAAAACTTACTCATATTTTTTTTTAAAAAATGGAAGTTGATATCTTAATTATTTTTCTGTTGCTGTGATCAATTGCCATGACCAGAAGCAAATTAAGAAAGTTTATTTTGGTTTACAGTTCCAAAGGGCTAGATGTCTACAATGATGTGAAAGCAAGGAGGCAGGAAGCTGAGAGATTACATCTGAACCACGCACAGGAAGCAGAGATACTGAGTAGGAAGTGAGGTGAAGTTATAAACCCACACAGGCCACCCCAGTGAAGTACTTCCTTAAGCAAGGCTCTATGTCCTAAAGTTCCACCAACTGAGGAGCAAGCCTTCAAAGCCTTCAAATATGAGAGGTATTTCTCACCAAAACTGCAACAATTGCCGCTTCCCAAACAACTCAACCAGATCCTTCTGACCATCTTTCCTACAGCAAACAAGGTCAGTACATTTGTCTTTAGCAAACAGAGAAAACACTCCATTATCTATCTTATCTTAGTGATTGCGAGTGATTGCTCTGAAGGAAAGGGTATCCTGACTTTGTGGGAAGTCAAGCTATACCTGAAGCTGGGGTGTGGTGGGGGATGGTCGCCGGCAGGCTATAACAATTCTGCTCCTCTCCTAGAGAAAGCAGTTAGAGCTGAGCTTTGCTCCACCCCCCAATTAAGGGGGCTTCCCAGCAGAGCTCTGCTTATTCTTCTTTCGCCCAAGATGTTGCTTCTTCTGCTTCACTCTGCTAAACGGGAAACCCTGCAAAAATGTAGTAATCTCCTCTGGCTGCTCTGAAAAGTTGTTACTTTTTTCTGCTCAGTCCCCTTAAGGGAATAGCTCAGCTGAGTTCTTTTGTTCTGCACCAGCAAAAGAAGATCTTCCCCCAAAACCCTTTTAAGAAAGAGATTTACTGGGGAAGGAAGAGTCCAGGAGAATGGCTGGCTCTGCCAGGGTTGGAAAGGACAGTCAACAACTGAACAGGCAGAGGGGCTTATATAGGGCTTCTGAGGGGCAGAGTTTCTCCAGGGAGAAAATTTTATCCTCAGGGATTGGTTGGTTTTGTTGGTCATTTGATCAATGTTTTTTTCACTGGCCGTTTTTAGCCAGGGCATATTTGTTTCTCTGGCTCTGATTCTAGGAACAAAGTATGTTTCTTTGGCTCTGGTTTCAGGGTCAGAGTGTATTCTTAGGTTCTGGGCTCAGGGCTAAAGTGTTTTTTTTTTTTTCCACTGGCTCAGGTCTCAAGAACAGGGTGGGTTTCTTTTACTAGCTCTGGTTTCAGGGCCAGAGTAGATTTCTTTGACTGGCCCTTTTTTTTCCCCTACAATGATTCCAAAGTTTTATACCTAATGTATTTTCTGTCATAACTAAGGAAAAATAAACACTAAACTTTATCTCCATCAAAGACCCCAGAAGGATGCAATACTACATAACAACAGAGACATCTGGCTGCCTGGACAGTCACCCAAAGTTAATTTGCAATGTTAGGGCATCCATCTTCAACCTATAGGCCTAGAATATCTGACAGGAAATTTGAAGGACTTTCTTGCCTTGTATTGGCAAAGTTCATCAGTTACTTTCCTCTGTGTCCTGTAGAATATCTGGCAGACTCTTCTGTGAAGCAGGAATCTTGAAGGACTGTCCTGCCTTGTCTTGGCAAAGATCAACAGTCTTTTTCCTATGTCCTTGCTACATTGAAAGCAAACTCCATATGAAGTTTCTTTGATGCCCATAATCCTTTTATGAAGTAAATTGGTGTTGCCAGGAGCAAATGTGTCTCACTGTCTTGAAAAACCATAGGTTATTAAATATCTTAAATGCCGTATTCTATAGGTCTTTGCGTTATGATCTGGGAGAAGCCCCCAAGAAAGACCAACAGTCACGTATGCAATTTAGCAAGAGCATTTATTTCCAGCATGATGGGGTGGCAAATAGTGACCCTGAAGGGAGGTTGTAAGCTCCTTTTTAAGCAGAGTTAGGAGAATTCCAGGGAGGAGGGATTAATCTGGTGCTGATTGGTGGAGGAAAGATTAGTCTAGAAGCTGATTGGTAGGAGGCTGTAGTGATTAAGGGCCCATTGGTGGTAGTGAAGGGGTTTAGTGTCTAGGGGCTTGTTGACGAGAGAGTAGGAAAAGCTATCTTTAGCTAGCAGAAGTCGGGGTGGGGGCATCTGCTGAGCCAGCAGAAGGGGCTTAGGGTGCCTGCTGAGCCAGCAGGAGGCTGGGGGGCACCTGTTGATTGGCTGCCTCCAAGTTGTGGTTTTCCTGAGAATTGCTTGCTCAGCTCCAGCCCCTTCTAGTGAACTGAAACTAAGGCCTGGTCCATGTCAGGGTTGCCAGGGCAGCCTGTTATGGCCCTGGTTTGGCCACTTGGTCCTCTCACTTTGAAGCATTTGAAGACCATTAATCTGTCCAAAATATACCTGTTTAACCTTGAAAACACATCCAATGTGACTACAAGTTTGATTATTATAGACTAACTACTAGCATTGTTTCTTAATTGTACATTGCATTTTTAAATGAGCTGCACAAACACAACATCCCAAATATGATTAGAAATAGATATACAGTGCAATAAAAACAACTTCAAATTTGTATCAATATACCAAAATCCATGCCAATGCAAAAATATATGAGATTAACAATTGTCTTTTTACCCTATATTCCTATGTTCCCCTAAATGATAACAAACATCCATAACCCACCAAATCATCAACAACCACTCACACCACCTCTTGGGAATGTGGGCATTGTCTTCTCTAGACTGCTTCCTGTTTCTGTGGGCAAAGGCATCTTTAGGGGTCCCTGAGAAAATTGAGATAATGGCCAAGTCCTAGGAAGACCAATGATAACCTTTGTTGATATATATCACCTGTCAAGATTCAAAAGGTCTCCCTTGGTCAAACCTAATCCATATTAACCTGGAACAAGTCCACAGCCTCTTGTTTCCTATGGAAATAAAAGCAAAACCTCTTCTCCAAAGCAATGCATTTTTTGAGTTACATTTTAAAGTTAAGGCATTCTTAAAATATCTAGACTGGTTTATTTCAGCTGTCCTTTCAACCCCATGTCTCTTAGCAGCTGTTGTTTGCTTATCAGTAAGCAAAAAATTCAAAATCAACACAACACTATATAGGATCCAGACTCCTTGTGTATTTCCCATCTTACATGGCCTTTTCTTTTATATTACTTTTACTCTCTGTAAAGACTTGGCTTTATTATTTTTAAACTATTCCTTATATAACTATCTATACCCTTCTCTTGTCTTAAGCCTATGCACAGTGTTAAACACACTGGAACCTGTTTAGAGATTTTCCTTCATAGTGTATCTTCAAACTGCTAAGCTGCATGACTAGGACCTCCCCTGGGGCTTTGGTGGCTGGCTTTGTCCCACCTCTCCAGTTGTGAAAGCCTATGCCCACAGGCAAGGTCCAAAGGTCGGAGGTTAGTTTTACCAGGAACTGCATTCCAGTGGTGGGTGTTTTTATTTAACTTTTTTTCTTCCTTTTTTTTTTTTTTTTAACTTAACTTATTGACCACTCAAGGGCTAGCTGTAAAGCAGAAACTCTTACAGGAGCTGTGTCTGGGTTTTTTTGTTTTTTGTTTTCCAACTTTCTTGGGCTTTAGGTGGCTATTCCAAAATGTAGTTTTGTTTTGTTTTTTACTCTTTGCTCTTTGGGGGCCCACCGCCCAGCCCCCAAATAAATACATAGAGACTTATTCTTACTTATGAATGCCTGGCCTTAGCTTGGCTTATTTCTAGCCTGCTTTTCTTAACTTAAATTATCCCATCTACCTTTTGCCTCTGGGCATTTATCTTTCACTATTCTATATGTCTTTTTTTTTTCTTCTTAGTCCATTGCTGGTTGTGTGGCTGGGTGGCTGGGCCCTGGCATTCTCCTCTCCTCCTTTTCTCTCTCCTTTCTCTTTTCTCTTTCATTTATTCTCTCTGCCTGCTAGCCCCATCTATCCTTTCTCCTGCCTAGCAATTAGCCATTCAGCTCTTTATTAGGCCAATCAGGTGTTTTAGACAGACATAGTAAAACAGCTTCACAGAGTTAAACAAATGCAATGTTAAAAAATGTAACGTAACTTTGCATCACTAAACAAATATTTCACAGCATAAATGAATATAACCCAGCTTCAACTCACATTCCACAATAGGAACTGAGATGATTTCATCATGAGTCCCAGATGCTAGACACGGAACTGCAGAATTCAATGTTTGCCCTGTTTCAGTTTTCCTTCAGTCCAATCTTTCCTTGGTATGCCCCCAGTCCTCCCTTTCCGAATGCAAATGTTTACTTGTGCCATTGTAGGTTGAAAGTATATAGTTTATTCTTGATGTTACAGGGACTCACGTTCAAGAGATTTCCTGACTCTCAGAAGAAACTTTTCAGTTACCTTTCTGAATAGTAATAGGGCTCTTAAAGACCATGAAGGGTTTTTATGTTAGACTGGATACACTTTGTGTTATAAAATGGCCGTGAGCTTGTGGGAACCAGAAGTGGAAGGTCATGGCTTTAAAGTGATATTTTTGTGGACGAGGTAGTTAGCTTAGTTGATGAAGTGCTTTGCACATAAGCACAAGGACCTGAGTACACTCTCTAGCACCAATAAGAAAAGGTTGGCACACTGGCATAGGCTACTAATCCTAGCACTGGGAAAGTGAGAGTTGGATCACTTGGGCTCACCAGCAATCAGGTCCTTTGTCTAAGAAAATAAGATGGACAATAGCATATTAATCTCACTGGACATGTTCATGGCCTCCATACGCGCATACTCACACAAGTATATGCATACCTGCAATTCATACACACACACACACACACACACACACACACACACA
>CABHPR010135418.1:16541-33898 GCA_902168415.1 Peromyscus melanophrys
GCCTCCCGAGTGCTGGGATTAAAGGCGTGCGCCACCAACGCCCGGCTAGGATGAACTTGTGATGGTTAAGAATATTAACCTCTGAATGGGTGAGACAGTTGATTGGCTTGATCTGTTTGGGAGGCATCCAGGCAGTTGGACCGGGTCCTGTGCTCATTGCATGAATTGGTTGTTTGAAACCTGGGGCTTAGCAGAGATGCTTGGCTCAGCCTGGGAGGAGGGGACTAGCCCCGCCTGGACTGAGTCTACCAGGTTGATCTCAATCCTCGGGGGAGTCTTTGCCCTGGATGAGATGGAAATGGGGGGTGGGCCAGGGGGGAGGGGGAGGGGGGCAGGAGGGGGGAGAATGGGGGAATCTATGGCTGATATGTAAAGTTGAATTATATTGTAAAATAAAATAAAATAAATTCAAAAAAAAGAATATTAACCACCAACTTAACAGAATCTAGACCTTCTGGGTACATATGTGAAGGAGTTTCTAGATTAGGTTAATAGACATAGAAAGACTCACCCCAATCATGTTAGGCAGTATTCCATGGACTAGGGTTCCAGATGGAATAAAAAGAAAATGGTAAAGTGAGCCAAACACCAGTATTCATCTTTTTCTGTTTCCTGAATGCAGATGCAATGTGACTGTCCTAGCTAGGTTTCTATTACTATGATAAACATGATAACCAAAAGCAACTTGGGAAGTGTAGTTGGAAGTTTTCCTGTGTTCTGCCCAGTCCCATGGGTGCTCAGACCCAAATAAACACACAGAGGCTTATATTATTTTCAAACTATGGCCATGGCAGGCTTCTTTCTAGCTAGCTCTTA
Source organism: Peromyscus melanophrys (assembly GCA_902168415.1). Taxonomy (NCBI): domain Eukaryota; kingdom Metazoa; phylum Chordata; class Mammalia; order Rodentia; family Cricetidae; genus Peromyscus; species Peromyscus melanophrys. The sequence continues at coordinate 17,358 of CABHPR010135418.1, forward strand.
TATCTTAAATTAACCCATTTCTATAAATCCGTTCCTTGCCATGTGGCTTGTGGCTTACTGGTACTTTACATCTTACTTCTCCCTGCAGCAGCTAGCAGTGTCTGCCCGACTCTCCTTTCTTCTCTCCTGTCTGTCTTGGATTTTTTTCCACCTGGCTCCATCCTGCCCTGCCATAGGCCAATGTAGCTTTATTTATCAACCAATCAGAGCAACACATATTCACAGCATTCAGAAAGACATCCCACAGCACTTCCCCTTTTGCATCTAATCAAAAAAGAAGGTTTTAACTTTAACAGTAAAATTACATATAACAAAACAGTTATCAAGCAATTTGATGCAACATTTTGTGAGCAGTCAAAGGTAAGAACAGTTTCTTGCCCAAATGGCAAGAAGATTGACTCTATATGGAATGTCTTTGATGCCCATCCTCCTCTCTGAAGTAAATCGGTGCTGCCAGGAGTAGACGTGTCTCATTGTCCAGAAAGTCTAAGTTCTTGAAACATTTTAAATGCCATATTTTGTAGGTCTTTGAAATGTGTGAAGATTACCTACCTAATTGAAATATATCTATGTATAGCTAGACTTAACTACATAACTATAAGTGTGATTATCATAAATGACTAATTATTAATCTATTTCTTAAATACACATTACAATTTTAAATGAGTTGCATAAACATATCTTAAACAAGAGTAGAAATATACATACAATATAACAAAATTAACTTTAAATTTGTAATAAACTAAAATCTATAGCAACATAAAACATTTTAAACAAGTTGTTGCTCTTTAAAAGTAGAAATCTAAATCTACCCTTTCATCCTATCGTATCTTCAGCATCATCCATTTTCTTCTTTTTTTTATTTAATGCTGAATGCTGTTTATTGAAGGAGGGAAGAGGTCATAAATACAGGCTTACAGCACAATGAGAGAACCCCAGAGGGCAGAAGTTCACTACAATCTTGCATCTAAGCTGTTAATGCCCATTATGCAGGATACACAGACAAGGAACTTCCCTTAAGCATTCAGGAGGGTAGAACCCGGGAGGGAATTAACATAGGGAGGATATCAAGGTCAAGGTCAGCAAGCAAGGCAACAGTTACCCAAAACGGGGGCCAGGACCCTACAGGTCCCCCTTTTACTAGAAAATGAGCTTCTGACTTAGGTTGCGTGGGACGTCAGCAGGTCACCTTACCCATCATGGAGACGCCTGCCCAGGCCACACAGGTGCTCTGTCTTAGGTTGGTGAACGCCCCCCAGGCATTACCCGTCTCTGAATACTCATTATCATACAGGCTCAGTCGTGTGTGAGTTGCAGAGTTAACTGCTGCCAAAGATCTCCAAGTGGCACTGGGCTTGCAATCTGTGTGTTCAACACAGAAAAGACCAACAGAGGTCCTATCACACCCATAGCCAGTAGGCTAAAGGCAACTGAGCCATTCCCTTCCTTAACGAGTCTTACTGCAAATTGGAGTCCTTGTAAGATGGTATCCCAAAAGCAAATGGAACTTGAGATTATAAATTTATAATTTTCAAAGCCAATCAAAATGTACATAACTATTGAATTAAATTTATCATGCCCAATAGAATGAAAGATTAACTAACTGTGGTAGCTACTTTTGCTTCCAGGGTCTCCACTGTGCTAGCTGTAGTAAGCAATTATGAAATGGTAATCCCAGAACAGTAGCAGCAGTGGCTGCCACTGCTATAACAGCAACAACAGCAGCAGCAATGTCAAATTCTCTTCTGGAGCGTGTGGACATCCACTAACATGGATACAACTCCTGGAACACGAACCTCCAAGGCCCATTTTTCTTGATCACAGCACAGATTAGGCTGGCAGCTCTGCAAAAGAACAACTAAGAACCATAAAGAAAAAACAGTCAGCTCATAAAGAGCATAACTAATGGTCTTATAATGGCTACATTCAGGCTCATAAATTTAAGGTATCTTCAAAGGGGGGCTAAATGAATTTCAGGAGGCCAATAAATGTTGCACAGAGCCACTCCTGAAAAGTAGGTACTACACTAGCTTGAAGAGGATTGTGAAAATGAAAAGGCTTAGCTGGCATGCTACTGTTAACAAATGGAGGTCAGTGACCTTCAGGGTTATCCTTAATCTCCAAGGTGTCTGGGTGACACGTTCTCAAACATACTTGAAAAAGCAGTTACCATACATTACTTTCTGGAGAATCCAAAAGCATGGTTACAGTTCCTAGGCTTACGTTAATGCTTGCCAAAGCTGGTCATATTGGGCTCTCAATCCCCATTGGCATCAGAAGGGGAGAGTTTTTCATTAAGGCCCAATAGGTCTCTGTCATGTTGGGTTTCAGCAGTAGCCACAGGTTGCACACAGTGCTCAGGAATCCAAAGAGGAACTTAACTTCCCCTTTTCTTCTTTAGAAAGAGATTATATCTATAATCAACTTACTTTAAAGAAAAATAAACATTCATAAACAATATTTTGGGAATTTGGGCATAGGTTCTCCTACTACTTCCTGCTGATTGAGGGTGCTGGCAATCTTATGGGGATCCTGAGAAAATTAAGAATTATGGTCAAGTCCTGAGAAGACTGGCTATAACTTTTGTTAAAGGTACAGTTTGTTAAAGTTCAGGAGGTCCAGCTTGATCAAATCTGATCCATCTTAACCTGGAACAAATCCATAGCCTCTTGCTTCCTGTAGAAACAAAAGCAGAGCCTCTTTTCCCAATCAATAGGGAAAGAATGTCTTTATTTTACCTTGTCACCTACAGTCTACCATGGCAGAAGGTAGGGCAGGAATTCAAAGCAGGAACCCGTAGACAAGAACTGAAACAGAGACCATGGAGAGACACTGCTTACTGGCTCGCTCAACTACCCCACAAGGGGATGAGCCCTTCCATGTCCATCATTAATTAAGAAAATGTCCCTACAGATCTGCCTAAAGGAAAGCATTTCCCATCTCCCTTCCCATATGACCCTAGCTTGTGTCAAGTTAACAAAAATATAAACAGCACAATTACCAACTGCCCCACATTCCTTGCTGTTAGGCATTCTCCACCGTGATGGGCTATTCCCTAGAACTGTGAGCCAAATCAACCATTTCTCAGTTGAGTGGCTTTTATCAGATACTTCATTATGGCAGTGAGTAAAGTAACTAATTCAGAAACACATCAAGCATCCAGCCAACTTGCTATTGACTCATTCCCTAAGTAGAACTGGACACTGAAATGTCAGAAGCTTAAGAAAGCCTCTAAATTGAGAAACACAATCAAAAGAAATGAATAGAATAGGAACTCAGTGAAACAGACCATGTGAAGGGAAGAAAGAGACTGAAGACAAGCTTTAATTACTGTCCTTGCCTAAATAAGGCATGCCGCATCCCATATATAAAATAAGAAGCTATAAAAAAGAATAGTTGAGAAGTGGGAAGGTCACCCAGGAGTGTGAGGAAGAGGGAGGCAGCAAAGCCTGGTTGGTACAACAGTTTGCTAACTAAATTTTAAAAAATGGTACCAAGAAAAAAAAAAAAAAAGATTCAGTACATTCTATGCACTGAAAGCCTTTCCACAAAAGAATGTTATGAGTATCCAAAGGCTGGCTGGTGTGTTCATACTGTGAGAGAAGACTTTGATGAGAAACCAAATTATCTGGAACAGAAAGTAACGACTGTGCGTTAAGTTCAAAATCCATGGACACAAAGTTATTCCACAGAGAGATGTGGCTGTCTTAGCCCTGTTCCAGTTTCATGTTGACAAACTTTTCTCAGGACACACACACACACACACACACACACACACACACACACACGCACTTGAAGCATGAAAATAAATTCTACATTAACCCAGGTTCTGCTACTGGAGCATATTATGCATTGGAAACAAATACAGGTCTGTCACTTGTGTTGATGGACATCTAGCCTTCTACAGTGGTCACTTATGTCTATCAGCTAATTGGAAGTGATAAGAAAGAAGAGTGAATTGAATACAAAAAAATCGTAAAGCCAGACTGCTGTGATAATTTTCCACTCTTCCCATCTTTCTGTTCAAATGAAATAACTTAACATCAAATTATATCACTTTAACAATATTTTGCAGTAAAAATGATCTTTTGTTAATACACAGTTACTCTAGGCTGCTTATAAACCATAAGAATATATTTAGTTTGCAGTATATGGTTTCTATGAGTAAAATCCAGCACATAGTAATGTTACGCCCTTTTTCATAAAGCAGAATGGGAAGCGTGAACTAATAATCCAGAATTAATGGTTACTTCTGGTGACCCCTGTGAATTAAGAGTTCAGAAAATCAAGACCCCAAAACAAGATAGTATCAACCCCTGAGCCTGCAATGTTTTCCCTTTCAGTATCAGAGGGTCTGAGAGAAGTTGAAATTGAATCAAGTCTTCTTTAGAAAACAGAGTGGAGACAAGTAGAATCTCCATGCCTCACCCAAGGCGACAGTTAATTAATGACAGAGACACAACTTGAACTCAAGACTCCAGCCTTCTCTTCCTCCCTGCTCCCAATTTTAGGCTTTTTCTTCCAAGTTTATCAAAACAGCATCAATGGTTCCAATGCTTCCCTGCCAGGAGACATGCCAATTAGGATCAAAGGACATCTGTGAAGTAATAGCAGTCTAATTCACCATTGGCAGAAATGTAGGTTTGGGGAGAAAATTGCAACAGACTGTGGCAGAGCGATCTGCAATACATTGATTGTTTAAAACAGAAAACACCTCTTAGATGGCAAGATGGGAAAGAGGAGCCACCAGTCCTTATCCATCCTGCATGCAGCTCTGCCACGTGATTGGTTGGTCCTTCAAATCCACATGCTCCTAAGTACATCTGCAGCCACAGGGGAAAGAGGAGGATCTGGGCTCAGCTAAACTCATAATAAATTTACTTTTTTTCAAAACAGAGAGAAGAGCTGGAAGACTGCAGAATCAAAGGAGCATGATGTAATCAGTTCCTTCACGTTCCAAAACCTAACTGCAGTCCGTGATCTCTGTAGCTGTCTTGGCAGGCTTCCCAGCCTGTCCAGCTGTAGTCAAAGTCAAGGTTCACATCTTCAAAGCAAGAGCTCAGCACTAGTCCCTCCATTGACTGAATATGTCTTCACAAAGCACTTCTTGACAAAGGTTGTGTTAAATCAGCATAGAGGATCAGTCTATTGCAATTCCAGCATCTAGACTAATTACCAAGGTTTCTTAAGGACTCACTGAGCAAAGGCTGTCATTGTGGTGCACAGATGTATTTCCTGCACTTGGGAGGCAGAGACACAAAGCTTAAGAGTTCCAGGCCAGCCTCACCTACATAACCAGTTGGAAGCTAGTCCAGGCTACATCACATCCTTTCTCAAATATTGCCTGGAGTCAATAAAGTGCTTATTGCATAAGCATGCTGAGCACACTACTTGGTCTAAATATATAGTACAAAATTGTAGAATGGCCATTTCAGAAATTTTTGAAATGTCTGTACTAATCCCAAACCAAAATTGGTTTACAGTGAACTCAAGTCAGCAGCTCAAGTATCTATTTCTAATGAAACATTGTAACACAATACAATCCAGAGATACATTAATTCCGTGCTTATACAACAGGACCCCAGACGTTTGCACAACTGATTGCCATGATGGAAGTACCATTTAGGCTTTGGAACCCAGCAGGTAGGCAGCACCAGCTGCCAAAATGAAAACAAAAACCTAACCCATCAAAATCCACAGCTCCAGGAAAGTATCTCAATGTATTAACCTTGCTTTGTGGCTTCTGTAGTTCTGCTTCTGTCTAATTGTTCTTGCTAACTGAGGTGTGTCAACCCAGGATGTGGTGGTGTGCTTAAAACGCACACTAAGAAAGCTCTGGGACGGCACCGGGATACCAAAAACCCAGTATAATCACTGCTAATAGACTTTCTACTGACTTAAACCAAGTATCTTCTCTAGTGGATACCTCATAACACTTACATGTTGAGAAGAGTTGATAGGAAAATATTGTCTTTGTTTTCTGTAATTAAACTGTTGTTTCCATAAGAGCAGAGCACTACGTGTACAGTAAAGACACCGCAGTTCACAGCATACAGTAGGTGGGAATCCGAGCAGAGGCGTTTTCTCTGTGCTCCCTGTGCCTACATGCATAAAGACACACTCAGTGCAAAGTGCACATGCTGTGTGTTCCAAACCAGTGCTGCAGGGAAACACCTCTGATCCATTATGCATGAGAATTTGAATTAACATTTGGTCATTGTGCATTCAGAAACAACATTTTCACCAGTTTTTGTGAACCCCACACTCACCTGTCATGACTCACAGTTTAGGGAGCTGCAGACTAAGGAGCTTTCCCATCATTTCCAGTCATACTGTAGGCCCCAAATCATCAGCTCCTCTAGGACAAAATCAGTTTTCAAATCGCAAACTCCATACTTACAGTTTGGGTTTTCAAATGCTGCAGTTCAGAAAATGGTGGCGTAAGTTAGCAACCCACTTTGACGTCACAGCCACTCTCAGGATTGCCAGGTCTAAGATTTTCCTAATCAAATGCAATTAAGAACATAAACTGAGCTGGGTCTCAGGGTGTTGATCTGTAATTCCAGAGTATTAGACACAAAGATCTGAAGTTCGAGGTCAGCCTAAGCAATTGGTAAGAGCTTGTCTCAAAATAAAAGGTAGAAGGAAGCTTTGGGGTGTAGTTCAATGACAGAACACTTACCTAGCATGCTCAGGGTCTTAGGTTCAATCTTCAGACCCACAAAAATAAACAATACATATGCTAGAGCAGCATTTCTTGGGCTCAAATATTGACTTTACCTTTTAACCTTGGACCATGACTAGCGCCTGAGTCAATAACTTCTATTTACCATATGTTGCGGTTATTGTTATGAGTAAATTGAAAATCAAAATGTTGGTCCTTCCTACACCACAGAGAAGAAATAGGGGCAGAATAAGATAAGGGTTTGAAAAACTCTTTAAAATATTAAAAATAATCACATAAACAAATATTACAGTGATTTTAAGTCACACAGTCTAATAATACGGCATGGAACTGATTAAAAGACACATATTTTTCACATTTTAACATCGCTGAAGTTGAATGCCAAAGAACCAAATCTCATTCTACTGCACAAACAGATATCTGAGAAATCCGGGTAGAACCAACTTTAAAGAAATGTTTCTTACCACTTCGGTCCTGTTATCTGTCTTGGATGTTTATTTGTGGAGGTAGTTCTTCCCAAAGACTGTTTGTCTGCTCTGTAGATCTCACTTCTCTCACCCTAACATGAAGTCACCCAGATCATTCTAGCCAATGGGATACAAGCAAAAGCGATTATCTGGGACTATTATGATCTGGCTTCTCTATATTCACAACTTCAGGTTCTGGGTCTCTCTCAACCTGTTTCAATCACACTGAGGAAATTTAAGAATATGTTTTAGAAATTAACACACACGGAGGGAGAAAGACAGTAAGCATCATGTGCAGAATGGGATGTAATAAGCCTTCTGTTTTGTGTCTTTGAGCGGAAGCCTCTTGCCTGGATTAGTTAATGCTCTAATTTGGGTAGAATTTATCAGCTCTGTTCATGATCACGTTCTCAAGAGTTTAATTAGCTATTTAATGAAGAAATCTACTTTGCTGTGCAAACTCATGCCTCGTTAAGTCCTACATAGAAACTGCTGCAGGCAGGACCAGAATTCTGTGCTCAGGGTTTATGTAATGCACTAATTGCCATTTGATGCCCCAGTCTTTCAGTGGAGGTCTAGAACGTGATCCCCAGATTCAGAACCCCCAAAGTTTTTGGCCTTGCTCTTGACAGCACACAGCATATTTAACCCATTACCTTTGCTTAGGAAAGAATCTGAGCTAGCCAACCCAGCTTCTCGGATCTCTATAGCACTCAGACAGCCAATGGTCTCCTTGGTCTTGCCTTTCGACCAAGTGTTTTCCGGCAGTGCCTCTGTTATGTGTTTGTATTCCTTGTACTTTGTTCTGGAAACTGTCAGTCCGTGTGCAAATGAACCATTTTCTCTAGTTTAATGAAGACATCTTAAATTTTATCTCTACTTTCCTCAATATGAACAATAACATCTGGATATTGCCTTTAAAAATCAGATATTCTATTATTTTATGAATATTTTAAGTTGCCTAGCAGGCAGAAACAAAGCCTATCTGTGATAAACATCTACCTATTGAGTGTCAGTCAATCCAGGCTCCATCAGCAATATAATAAAAACAAAGTTAAGCAAACAGGGACAGTTGTATAGATGTTTAAATCAAAGGCCTCAAGTAAAGCTTGGGTAGATTGTATTTAAATCTAGAGTTTGGGAGAACCTAACACTATGTTTCCACTAAATGGATACAGTATTAAAATGACTTCAAATGACTAGGTGCTATACCCACAGATCAGTGCATCTCTCAACCCTCACAGAGAGGCTGCTTCCAGCAGTAGATGAGAAATAACCCAAAGCCGGGCAACATGCAGAGCATGAGACGGGAGTGCTCAGCCCGAAGGGGACATTCATATCTCACCAGTCCCCCTAAGGCTCAGGGACCTCATGGAAGAGGGGCAGAAAGACCATAAGAGCCAGAGGTAGAGAACGACCTCAAGAAACAGTGTCTCCTGGACACAACCAGGCAGCTACACCGATGAACCCATCATGATTTTGGCAACGCACCCAAGACCTGCACAAGATCAAGCCAAAGGAAATCCCAGCATGGGTCAGGAATGGAGGACATAAAATCCTGCCTCTAACTGAGGAGCTATCAGCAGCTGATAGCTGCTGGGAGAGCAAGAATTCGTTTCTTCATATGATTTTTGACAAAGAAGACAAAACTGTACCGTGGAAAAAAGAAAGCATCTTCAACAAATGGTGCTGGCATAACTGGATGTCAACATGCAGAAGATTGCAAATAGATCCATATCTGTGCCATGCACAAAACTCAAGTCCAAGTGGATCAAAGACCTCAACATAAATCCAGTTACACTGAACTTGATAGAAGAGAAAGTAGTCTTGAACAAATTGGCACAGGAGACCACTTCCTGAAGATAACACCAGTAGCACAGACACTGAGAGCAACAATTAACAAATGAGACCTCCTGAAACTGAGAAGCTTTTGTAGAGCAAAGGACACGGTCAATAATACTAAACGACAGCCTACAGAATGGGAAAAGATCTTCACCAACCCCACATCTGACAGAGGGCTGATCTCCAAAATATATAAAGAACTCAAAAAGCTAGACATCAAAATACTGAACAATCCAATTAAAAACTGGGCTACAGTATAGTGGTATTCTATTTGTACTGAAATGTGATTTTATTTGTATGTTAATAAATAAAGTTGCCTAGGGGTCAGAGCTATTAGCAAGCCATAGCGAAAACCAGGGCGGTGGTGGGTGCACCCCTTTAATCCCAGCACTCGGCAGGCAAAACTAGGTAGATCTCTGTGTGTTCAAGGATACAGCCAACATTGGAGACACACGCCCTTAATCTCAATACCAACTATAGAAGATTTGGAGGTCTGTACAGAGAGGTAGTGACGAGGCAGTCACGTAGTTGGGTTTACAACCAATGAGAAGGCAGAACAGAACTCTTATTTAAAGTCAAACGCACAGGGAGTAGTCCCTTTCGGAGAGGTCTCTTGGCGGGAGAGGCTAGCTGGCGGAAAGCGGGTAAGACTCTTAGCTCTGACCTCTTTGGCTTTCATCTTTACATTGGCTCTGTGTCTCTTATTTAATAAGGCAGTTGGTTACATCTACACTACAGAGCTTAACAGAGAATTCTCAAGAGAAGAATCTCAAATGGCTGAAAGACATTTAAGGAATTGCTCAACATCCTTAGTCATCAGGGAAATGCAAATCAAAACAACTCTGAGATACCATCTTTTTTTTAATAAAAAAAATTGTATTTACTTAGAAGCATTCAGAATGTCAACAAAACAGCTGCATTTTTTTTTTGCAATTACAGAGTGGTATTCAGTTAACAGAACAACAATTATCTTCGTAATAAGCTGCATCAGAGACACTGAAGATGAAAAAAATTAAAAAAAAAAAACTACCGTCCCCATATATAACTAATTTGTGCTGTGCACCAACAAGGACCTGCTTTAAATTTCCATGCCAATTTACAACCCCCAGACTGTACCAGGCAAGGTTAGTGGCTATTGAGAATACCACCAGGACAGGGCTATCTAAAGACACATTCAGTAGTGTGTTAACTATACAAAAAAAGACACTGTGCAGTTTAAAAATAAATCTTACACAACCTTACATTTCAATTTTTTTCTTTAAAAGGAGTGAGTTGTGTACGGGGGGGGGGGGGTTAAATGCTTTATAGACAAGAAAAAAACTGTGCTAGAACCAGCTTATTCATCATCATCATCTTCTTCATCTTCGTCTTCCTCTTCTTCCTCCTCTTCCTCACCCTCTTCATCCTCCTCCTCATCTTCCTCTTCTTTCTTTTTCTTGCTCTTTTCAGCCTTGACCACCCCCTTCTTCACCGCATCGGGTTTTCCTTTAGCTCTGTGGGCAGCAGTATCCTTTTCGTATTTTCCTTCAGCTCCGCTGCCTGTCGTCCGCAATGGTGTTGTTCCACACCTCTCCCAGCTTCTTCGCCACGTCCCCGATGGACAAGCCGGGGTGCTCGCCTTTGATTTTTGGGCAATACTCAGAACAGAACAAGAAGAAGGCCGAAGGAGGCCTCTTGGGTGCATTGGGGTCCTTGAACTTCTTTTTGGTCTCCCCTTTGGGGGGGATGTAGGTTTTCATTTCTTTCTCATAACGAGCCTTGTTAGCCTTTGCCATGTCTTCAAATTTCCCCTTTTCCTTAGCAGACATGGTCTTCCACCTTTCTGAGCACTTCTTCGAGAACTCTGAGAAGTTGACAGAAGCATCGGGGTGCTTTTTCTTGTGTTCCTCCCGGCAAGTTTGCACAAAGAATGCATATGAGGACATTTTGCCTCTCGGCTTCTTAGGATCTCTTTTGCCCATGTTTAGTTGATTTTCCTCCACGAGGCACAGAGTCACCCAGTGCCCATCCGTCTCATGCTTGCACCAGCGCTGTCTCTATGGAACTCAATGTACTGCCTGAGATACCATCTTATACTGGTCAGAATGGCTAAGATCAAAAACACTGAAGACAGCTTATGTGGTAGAGGATGTAGAGCAAGGGGAACACTCCTCCACTGTAGGTGGGAATGCAAACTTGTACAGCCACTCTGGAAATCAGTATGGCAGTTTCTCAGAGAATTGGGAATAAGTTTTCCTCAAGACCCAGTTATACCACTCTTGGGCATATACCCAAGGAATGCTCAATCTTACCACAAGGACACATGCTCAACTATGTTCATATTAGCATTATTCGTAATAGCAAGAACCTGGAAACAACCTAGATGCTCTCAACTGAAGAATGGGTAAAGAAAATATGGCACATATACACAATGGAGTACTACTCAGTGGTAAAAAACAATGATATCATGAAATTTTCAGGCAAATGGATGGATCTAGAAAATATCATCTTGAGTGAGGTAACCCAGACTCAGAAGGACAAACATAGTATGTACTCACTCATAAGTGGATACTAAATGGGAGGGAAGGGATGGCCAGACTGCAACCCACAACTCCAGAGAGGCTAGCTAATAGGAAAAGACCCTAGGAGGGACACATGGATGACCCTGTGAAGGAGAAGTGGATGAGATCTACATGAGTGGACTGGATGTGTGGGGGTGGCAGAGGGTGAGAAGTGGGGGATGAGAACATAGAGAAATGGGAGGGTCAAGCTGGAACAGGAACAGAGTGGGAGGGCAGGCAGGAAGATACCATGATAGATGAGGACATCATGGGAATAGGAAGAGGCAGGGTGCTGGGGAGGCTCTCAGGAATCCACAGGGTTGACCCCACCTTGGTCTGCTGGCAGTGGTCCAGAGGGTGCCTGGACCAGTCTACTCTGGTGACCAGCCTAGCAAATAACCTAGCTGTCATCATAGAGCCTTTGTCCAGTGACAGATGGAGGCAGACACAGAGATCCACGGCCAGGTACCAGGCTGAGTTCCGGGAATCCAATTGATGAGAGAGAGGAGAGATACTGCAGGCGAGGGACATCGAGATCATGATGGGAGGATGTGCAGAGATGACCAGTCACACTGGTGGAAGCCCATGAACTGTGGACTGGTGACTGTGGAGCCCCCATGGGACTGGACTAGGCCCTCTGGACACGGAAGATGGTTGTTTGGCTCGAACTGTTTGGGGGGCACCCAGGCAGGGGGATCGGGATCTGTCCCTGGTGCATGGGCAGGCTTCTGGGAATCCAGTGCCTGTGGTGTGACACCTTGCACAGGCTTGGTGCAGTGGGAAGGGGCTTGGACCTGCCTAGGCTCAGTGTGCTGGGCTCTGCTGACTCCCCATGGGAGACTTCGATTTGGGGGACGTGGGGATGTGGGATGGCTTGTGAAAGAGGGCTGAGGAGTGGGAGGGGGGTCTGTGGATAGCATGAGGAGTGAGTAGAAAATTTCTTAATAAAGACAAAAAAAGAATCCGTTTCTTTAATGCCGTGACCCCTGGGAGGTCGACCATACTCCAAGCCAGGCCTCAAACCCAACAATAGTTGAACAACAAAAACTGGACTCCATAGGGGGGAAAAAAAACAAACTCAGAGTTGGGGGATGAGGAGTTGATGGAAGAGAGTGGTCTGGGAAAAGTCAAGGCAGGGAAGTGAATTGGATCAAAAACATTGTATGAAATGCTCAAAGAATTAATAAAATGTTATTGAAAACATAAATCTGAATTCTATTTAAACATAGTTTTGTTTAAGTCTCACTCTAGTTATGTAAAGTCTAATGTAAAGGGAAAAACTAAGGAAGATTTGTTTAGATTTCTCAATGGACAGATCTCTTCAGTGCTAAGGGCTGTTCTCTAAAGTCGGGCCATCTCAGCCACGCATTGAAGGCAGTGAGGAGCAGCAGTCTCAAAGACCAAGCCTAATTCAGCCAAAAGGGAGGTGGGATGATGTGGCGCACTCTGTCTGGTTTGAGGAACATGGGTAACCTCTAAATCAGTGTGTGGCAGCCTCAGATCAAATACCTTTAAGTCAGAGTGACTGGAGCTCATTTAGATCCATAGAGAAATGAGAAAGTCCAGAGGATTGAAGAAAATGCAAACCAGCCAGCCTCATGTGTGTGTTTTAAGAGCTTGGTTTTGCCAGTGTCCAGTAAAGAGTGAGTATGCCTTGATGAGGAATGAAAAGCAGAGCCATTACAACATGGTGACTTTGTTAACTCCAGAACATGGACCCAATTAGGTAAAGGCCTTAAGGAAGGTGTGCCTTTACGTCTTTATTCCAAGTGCAGAGTACCAGGAAATTCAATAAATCCTTCCCTTTGAAAGGGGTCTATGCGGTTCCAGCTACTCATGAGGAACATACTGGCTCATTAGCAACTCTGTTGGAGACAGAGCTGAGAGGACTCACCAGGTAAAAACACTTTGCACACAAGCCTGATGACCTGAGTTCAATCCTCCACAGAACCTGCAGTGGAAGGAGAGAGTTGACTCTCCGGAGTTGCTCTCTGCCCTCCAAAGGCCCAAGCACCCACTCTCACAGTGCATCATACGCACACACAGTAACAAAAAAAATCAAATATTTTTTTAATTTAAAAATTACCGTGTTGCATAAAGCTTATTCCTTTGCAATGGTAGCACAGATGTGGGACACTGTTCTTCCAGGACCCTTTCTGGATAGGACAAGTCTCTTTGAGAAGTTCACCAATATGAGAAAGAAAATTGCATTTAGTTACAAGTAGCACGGATCAGTAGTAACAATGGCAACTTATTTTGGTTATATTCTCTCTCTCTCTCTCTCTCTCTCTCTCTCTCTCTCTCTCTCTCTCTCTCTTCTCTCTCTCTCTCTCTCTCTCTCTCTCTCTCTCTCTCTCTCGTTGTGCAATAGAAGTCCAGAGACAAGCAATCTAGGCATGTATGGAAATCCACAGTATTATCAGGGTCCCAAATTCCTTCCCTCTTCCTTTCCCTCCACCTTTAACACATGGTTCCCATCCTCAGGGCTGCAGCCTGATGATGGTCCTTTCTGGCTTGGAACACTGGTCATTATCACTTCCATATCCAGGAAAGGATGGTGGGGAAGAAAGAAGGGTGTGGGGCAGTGGGGAGAGGTGACAGCTGTCTGCACCACCGTTAAACAGGAAATCACTCTCAGTGATTTCCATGTGCATATGCTTATCCACCCTAACCTGTGAGGAAGGATTTGAGCTGAACATCTGCAACTGATTTTTTTTTGCAGTAAGGAAGTCAGGGGAATGTCCACTGACTGGGCAGCCTGCTGTCTGTCATAGCAGGAGTTCCATGGGTCTTGTGGAGCCTGCCTGGTCACAGTGCCCTTCCTGCAAGTGGCACCCTTGCTGAACACAGTTAGAGCCCGCAGCATCTTCCCGGATGCAGGCAAAGAAAAGGAGTCTTTCGTCACAAAACAGATGGATGGCAGAGAAATTCAAGTTGGTTGGGGATTCATAGCAATGGGGTGGGGAGGGTTAGACGTTGGCATTGGATGCTTGAAAAGGGCATCAAAGAGAGGTGTACAATAAAAGCAGTATTAGAAATATTGTCACTGGGGTCACCACTTTATCAAGGATGACAGAAGGCACACATGCTTAAGTCTTAGTTCTCCAAGTTACCTTGGGCACTGGACTCTCCACTGTGTACTGTGCCCTTGTTGTGGGCCAGGGTCAGCCATTTATTGTGTTCAATTCTCGGGTGATCCTGCACTGACAGACACACTAAGGTTTCTCAAGTAGGGCAATAGAATGTTAGAAGTGCTAGATGGCTTCCACAAGACATGCGGTGAGAGAGTGGGATTTGAACTTTCGTTCTGACGTGAGTCTTCGCTCTCCCTTGCTGTATTCTGGCGGTGCAGTGGTGGTTTAGGAAAGACCTTGAGATTCGGTGAGCTTATTCTGTAGTTGTTTATGATGCCAGGAAGTTTTGCTGCTTCTGTTCAACGGTCATTGCGCTTTAGCCCCTTTGCATGAATCCTAAACCCACATAGGGTGTTCAGAATGGCACGTGCCTGGCCTCTTCTCCCCATTGGGTCACAATGTGAACCTCTTTCCTCCCCAAGGGCTACTCTGGCATGGGGTAAGGCATAAGAAAAGCCATCAATATATTCTCATGTAGTTTCCTGATGTAGAAAAGATGAAGTCATAGCATATGGTCAGATTGCCAGCACTGTTAATAATAAACCTCATATAATTAAGCACTGATTAATTTGTTTATAGAACTGAAACAAACAGCCTTAACTGTCTCTGCTCATGACTATCCAGTCAGATGTATAATGTATGGAAAGTTGATACTAAAGATTAGGTGTGATCCTATTTCCTTGTGGTGGAGGGTAGGTATAGTTACAATTGTAACTAAATGTGTCTCGCATTCTGTTTGATGGTGAATCAAATATTAACCTGGGGATAAGACCAATTCTCAAAATAGATGGTTTGGGTTCAAAACCTGGAAACCTTTTTTAAAGACTGATCAGAGTTTATGATAGCCATAATCACCTCGAAATTGGTTATTGCTACAGTCAATGAACTGAGTCATGTAGTCTGAGCCTCCCCCTAAGGTCTCTTGGACCTGTAACAAGCTAAAGTTAACCACTGGTTTATTTTAAAAAGAATAGTCTGCCTAAGGGCTTGAATTGGGAAAAGTAGAGGTCTGGGTGTTTTTACTAGAGGGCACACTGACTTCTCAGCCATCCCCCCAGGTACATTCCATCTCAATTCACAAGGTCCTGTACCTCCTACTAGAGACAAGGCTGGAGTAGCCCGTCAGAGATGGCATTTCCTCCTCCAGAACTAGACGTTGCTGCTCAAAGAGAGACCTAGGACCTTTTCAGCAACACAGTCTTCAGCTCCATGTGGGACTTGCAGAGTTGGTGTGCATTTTAGCAACAACCTCTGTTTAAAAAAACAATAACAACAACAAGAGTCTAAGTTAGGTGTTTCCTCTTGCTTCAAGCCTCTGCATGTAAAACTCAGACCTTATCTTAGAGTTTTCTCTGAGTGAGGCTCTCCCAAGCTCACAGCAAGTCGTCAACCCTGCCTCTAACAGGATCCCTTTGGAGCAGGAGAGCACACACTAGAGCACTGCACATGTGACACTTAGGAAAGAACAGATCTGTTGTGGAATAATATTTTAACTATGTAAAGTTGTGTTACATTTGTTTATGCTGCGGAATATGACTTTAACTGTGTAAAGGTGTGTTACATTTGTTTAATGATGTAAGAATGTGTGTTTAATTATGGAAAGACTGTTGCATCTGTTTCATCTTGCCTGCCCAAGGCACCTGATTGGTCTAATAAAAAGCTGAATGGACAATAGTTAGGCAGAAGGGGGACAGGCAGGGCTGCCAGGTAAAGAGGATAAGTAAGAGAAAAAAGAAGAGAGAGAAGAGGAAGAGAGAAGACAAGGGAGACAGTGAGGGACATGCCTGGGGCCAGAAGCCAGGCAGACGCAGCCAGACAGAGAAGCAGTGAAAGTGAGAGAGAGAGAGAGAGAGAGAGAGAGAGAGAGAGAGAG
>CABHPR010135419.1:0-28824 GCA_902168415.1 Peromyscus melanophrys
AATTACTGTGATAGATTCTAGAGATACACTCATATCTCAGTTTCTATATTTGAAGATCTAAATAATGTAAAGGTCATCTCTGCATGTCTTCCCATTATGATCTCGATGTCCCCCATGCAGAGATCCATGGTCAGACACCAGGATGAGCTCTGGGAATCCAATCGAAGAGAGAGGAGAGATTCTGCAGGTGGGGGACGTCAAGATCATGATGGGAAGACGTGCAGAGATGACAGGCCACATTAGTGGAAGCCCATGAACTGTAGACTAGTGGCTGCGGAGCCCCCATGGGACTGGACTAGGCCCTCTGGATATGGAAGACGGTTGTTTGGCTCGAACTGTTTGGGGGACACCCAGGCAGGGGGATTGGGATCCATCCCTGGTGCATAGGCATGCTTTTGGGAATCTGGTGCCTGTGATGTGCTGCCTTGGGTAGCCTTGGTGCAGTGGGAAGGGGCTTGGACCTGCCTAGGCTCAGTGTGCCAGGCTCTGCTTACTCCCTGTGGGAGACCTTGATTTGGGGAATGTGGGGATGTGGGGTGGCTTGGGAGGGCAGACTGGTGGGGTAGGAGGAGGGAGGAGGTGGGATCTGTGGGTGGTATGTAGAGTGAGTAGAAAATTTAATAAAGAAAAATAAAAAAATAATGTAAGGAAGAAAACACTAACAGTAAGGTCAGAAGCACATTTTCAAAAGTAAATGGAGAGATGGTTCAAGCAGTTAAGCACTGTTTACTGCTCTTGCAGAGGACTTGAAATCAGTTCCTAGACTCCACACAGGGAAGCTCGCAACCATCTATAACTCCAGCTCTAGGAGATCCAAAACCATCTCCTGGGCTTGGAGGGTCTTGTGCACAATGCCCCCATTAAAAACAAAAATGAATCTTTGAAAAGTTACTATAGTTAGACCAATGCTTTTCAAATATTCTCTGCACAACCAGTGAAATAGAAGCACAGAGACAACCTGAAAAACAAGGGAGAATATTTACAAATTGGAGAATCTGACAAACGTTTGATATCTGGAGTACATACGGAATGCTGAAAACTCAAGAGGAAAATCAAGCTGATCTGTAAAAACAAGCAGTAAGCCCGAACACACATTTTCCACAAAAAGACACACAAATGCTCAACAAGTATATTTTAAAAAGTGTTCAACATCACTAATTGTCAGGGAAATTCAAATTTTCCCACAGTTAGCTTTTACCTTTGACTAATAGTGGATTTTGTAAAATATGCTAACAAGAGCTGTTAAGAATATGGCGAAAAAGGAACTCTTGGATATTTGTGTTAGAATTATAAATTAGAACATGCATTATGGAAAGTAATATAAAGATTCCTGAAAATGTGAAAATAGAATTGCAGAACAGTCTGGAAATTCAGCTACTGGGTATAGATCAAAAGGAAATAAAATCAATATGTTGAACATACACCTGCAGTTTCTGTGTTTTTTTAAAGTGGTGTTCATAATAACAGACAAGAAAAGGAAGCCACTTAATTGCCCATCAGCCGATGATTGTTTTAAAAATGTACGCATATATGCAATAGAGCATTATTCAGCCATGTGAGAAAAATGGAATTCTGTCATTTGTGAAAGTCTGGACAGAGCTGAAGATGATTATATAAGTGAAATATGCCAGGCACCGAGAAACAAGTAAGTACCACCCAATCCACTCCTATGTGAAATATAAAATTGTTGACCTACTGTGGTTGAGAAGAGGAAAGGAGAGATGGGAAGAGATTAATTAGTGGTTACAAAGCTAGAATTACAAAGGAATTCTGATGTGCTCTCACATAGTAAGGGGGATAACAATAATTAACTGTACATTTCAAAAGGCTAGAGGAAAGGATATAAAATGTTTCCCCCACATTGAAATGATAACTGTTGTCATACACTGGTTTATCGCTACATGTATTGAAACAGTACTCTAATAATATGTACAAAATGTTTATTTTTATGTTTCATGTAAAATTATCTATTTTTAAAGTTTCTGTGTTCTCATTATTCTTACATATTATGAGTCTATATTAACTGTTGCTCACCACAAAAGGATGCTTCTGTCTAAGACAAATAATGGTATAAATATAATTTTTTTATGGTTTTTCGAGACAGGGTTTCTCTGTGTACCTTTGTGCCTTTCCTGGAACTCGCTTTGTAGACAAGGCTGGCCTCAAACTCACAGAAATCTGCCTGCCTCTGCCTCCCAAGTGCTGGGATTAAAGGCGTGCACCACCAATGCCCGGCTAAATATAAATATTTTAAAAGTAGCTTGGCAACAAATCTATTTAGACTAATATCAATAGCAAGTTCTGTCCATAGGCCCTTTGCCATCCCCAGACATATATTATTTGTGCATGTTTCTAGTACTGGGTATGTTGGTTTCTGTGGAACAGGCCTCAAGCCCAATTAGAAAGTAGTTTGTTACCTCCAAAACGATCATGTCACTACCACACTAGTGGGGCTGGCTGCCTTACCTGGCAGGTATCCACAGCTGGGTAGGACTGTTGTTTCCTCCCCTGGCATCCCAGTAGCCTGCATAGCACCTCTGAAACTATGAATGCTGCCAATTGGGTGGTGGCTTCCAGCTTAGTCCTAACTAGATTTATCTGTTTAATGCTTCCTAAGTGTGAAGTGTTTCAGAAATAGAGTCTTAACATCTACTTCTGGTGTATGACCAGAGCAATGACAATAGCTTCCATTTCTTTGAGAGCCTCTGGGGGTGATATCACATATCTGAAACTTGGATTTTTATTTAAAGACCTATGGCTTCTGGGAGTAGTGGCATCCACCCATGAAAGGTACTCCTGTTCAAACTTTTAAAAGCATAATTACATCGTTTCATTACCTAATAATTTAACAGGTTTACATATGGAATTTTCCTATATCCTAAGTTTTTGATGACCCCACCTTTTCTTTATTCTCTTTGCCCTTATGTAAACTTTTTCAATATTCCTACTATTCTGTCTACCCATTCATATTAAGTGTGTTTTATATCCTTCCCTCTAAGAGCTTTCTTCTCCCACCCACACTTCCCATGGCTTCTTTCTTGTTCATTGACTTCTACAGACCCTTCAGTTTAAACACAAAATTCTAAAAAGTGAAAGCTATGATCCACATAGAAGAGAGAACATGAGCTTGTCTTTCTGTGTCTGGGTTGCCACACTCAGGATTTTTTCTAATTCAAACCATTTTACTGCTTCATAATACCATTTTTCTTTAGTGCTGAGTAGAATTTTAATGTGTACATGTAATACATTTTTAGTATTCTTTCATTAGGATAATACCATTTCCTAGTTATTGTAAACAAAGAAACAACAAACATGGATGTGAATGTATTTTTGCTGTAGGATAGGGAGTCCCTTGGATATATGCCCAGTAGTAGTGTACATGGGTCATGTGGTAGTTTTACTTTTAGCTTTTTCAGAAGTCACACTGATTTTCATAGTGTTCATTTTCAGCAACACTGGTTAACACCCTCACCAACAGTGAATAATGGTACCCTTCCCCATATACTGAACAGCATCTTAATTTCCTCATGATAACTATTCTGACAGGGATGAGAGTGAATTTCAAAGTAGTTTTAATTTGCTTTTTTTCTGATGTCTAAAGATGTTAAGCACTTTATTTTTTTCTTATGATGAGTATCTTTTTTATAAATATTTTTATAGCACGACAATTAGGGTGTTTGGCCATCCCATCACCACAGTGGGTCAGTTCGGGCTGTCTCTCGACCATTGCCAGCAAGCACTTTAAAATGTTATTGGACATTGTAATTTCCTCTCTTGAGAAATTGTTACTCAGATCCATGGCCCAATTTTGGATTAGTTTGTTTTCTTAATTTTAGTGTTTAGAGTTCTTTGTATACTTTAACCAGTAATCTTCTGTCAGCTGTAAAGCTGGAAGAGATTGTCTCCCATTCTGCCTCTTCACTTGATTGACAACTTCCTTTGTATACGAGCGTTTTCAAGTCGGTGTGGTTTTACTTGTAAAGTGTTGACCTCATTTTCTGAGCAGGCGGTGTCCTATGTAAGAAGTCTTTACTTATGCCTATCTCTTATGTAGTATCATCATGGTTTTCTCTAGCAGCTTCAGTTTCATGTTGTGGTCTTCGATCACTGGGAGCTGACTTTTGTTTGAGGGATGAACAAAGACAGAACATGAAGAACACCTAGGAGATGATTCTTAAAGGCTGAGCAGAATAAAATGTATTTTAAGCAGAATGAAAAGCATATGTTCAGGGTACAACGCATTTAATGACCTGAAGAGGCATGGTATGCAGTGTGGTTGACAGAAGATGAAGCAAATATGATGACAGCAGTCAGATGGTGAGCGTATATGTATATTGTGTGATGGGTTTGAATTCTATTCACAGATTATAGCAAACTTCTAAAATTTTTAAAAAAGTATGTAAGATAGATATATGATACCATGGCAATGTAGCATTACTGAGATATAAGTGTGGAGACTATATTAGGAAACAAAAAGATGAGAGATAAGGAGAACATATTAGATGTGACTGGAATAATGAAGGAAAACAAAGAGAGCATGAACTAGGAATAGCTATGGGTATAGACAGGAGAGAAACAGAGGGGTAGATTTGACAGTTTTCATAGTTAGATTTGAAGACTGAAGAACAAAGAGCTTGGGTATTTACAAGCTTTGTTACTCAGATTCCTGATAGACCAGAATCTTTTATCAAAATGAGGTGTCAAAAATGAAACATATTTGTAGTAGAAATTAGGACACTAATTTGTTTGAAATGCTTTGTGTATCTTAAATCCAGTAGATCTCCAAGTTGCAAAGCCAAGAATGTTCCCTAGGACAGAACTATGTAGGAACAATTTCATCTTCCAAAACAACTAGCAACTTAAAGATATTATTTGATCCAGTAGAGTATGGTCTAGTTGTTAGAGTAGAGTTTGACCTAGTTTCTAGAGTAGAGTTTGACCTAGTTGGCAAGGATGATTTTAGCTTCAGGTTATTGCAACTTTCTTGAGGCGTTTCCTTCCGTTATCGTATTTCCTTTATTCCTTTATCTTTCCCTTATAAGAATCAGCACAGCCGGGCGGTGGTGGTGCACGCCTTTAATCCCAGCACTCAGGAGGCAGAGCCAGGTGGATCTCTGTGAGTTCGAGGCCAGCCTGGGCTACCAAGTGAGTCCCAGGAAAGGCGCAAAGCTACACAGAGAAACCCTGTCTCAAAAAAAACCAAAAAAAAAAAAAAAAAAAGAATCAGCACAGGACTAGAGCTTTAAACTTCAGTTTGAGCAACATCTCTTTGATATATATATATTTCACCTTCATAATTTTGGCCAAATTAAAATCATACTTCCTATTTGTAAAACATCTATGGTTTCTTACACTGCAGATATCCTAAAATGAACTAATAAATATGAACAAGTTTTGAAACAAAACATAGATATGAAATGTATGTATTATAGTTAACAGAGATGCAAAAGTGACTGTTGCTATTTTAATACACAGAAAATTGAATTCAAAGATCCATCCTGAATAAATTAAAAATTACAATGGAGTTGAAACTAAACAAACAAACAAACAAAAAAGCATTATATCCTTTTTGATGAGTCATGTGTCCTTTCAGTGGGCAGTAACCTTAAGAAGTGAGTCCCTGGAAAACATACATACACACAATATTATACAGACTGAACAGGCTACGTTTAGTAAAATATATGTGCATACATATGAATAAATGCATGAAAAACAATTCATGGAAAAAACAGGTAATAGATTTGACAGAGAGTAGGGAGGGGAACAAAGGTGTGTTTGGAGAGAAGAAAGGGAAGGGGAAAATGTTGTAATTATAATATAATCTGAAAAGAAAATAAAAAGAAATAACTCTCAGAGAATGATGGAATAAAACAAAATAAGACAAAAGGCAAATAATGTCTCTTTGCTTAAGTCAAGCCTGTTAAGATCCTCCATATGGAACAGTGAAATTCTTACTATGGCTTGCAGTATGTGTTCTATTCTGTCCTGTGCGTTCTCTTCCAGCCTTATGCATTCTTTGTTTATCTCTGTTGCAGGTTCTCCTGCTGCCATCCTAGTCGTTCTTTATTTCCCTAAAATACAATGACACCATATCTATGTTGTTTATTGTGCTTAGAATTCATTTCCTTTTTTGACTTCGTCCTCTCCTTGATCTTTCTCTTCTACAATTGACACTTATTTGCAGCAGTATCCTTTAGTGTATTACCTGGGTCATCACATCTTCAGGATGACACCTTCAGAAAGTTTCAAATGCTGATAACAGCTACTGTTACTGCATAGTGTCCACGTTTTATAATTGTAAACATATATTGTTTGTAATTTGTGTAATTTCCCATGGGGAGGTGGATGTATATTTTCATGAGCCATGTATCTTTTTCGCACAGTAAACAGGCTCATGAATGTTTTCACATAGTGGATTCTCAATACATATCTCTCAAATTAATAGTGTACTGGGCTATATCTAAGATGAGTATCGGCAATGCTTTCGATTTATTTATTTAGGGAATTATTTATATAGGAAATTAAACCAATAGTTTCATATACACCATAGTTGTATGCCATACTTTTGAATTTTTCTGTTTGAAACCAAAATAAGAACAGGTAAATACTGGCTAATTTAATTTTTAAATATCAAATTCTATCTATCAATATCCATATTTAAATTTTTATTCTCTGTATACAGGAGGAAATAAATTTACAAATCAGAATTGAATGTTTGGCAAAATATGTAATAGGGATGATCTACTGTGACAATAAAAATAAATACTTCCAGTCTGATTTTGAATGATTCCAGATGTTTCAGTGTGGCAGGTTTCTGTAAAAGCTTCTTCAACATTACCACTGTCAAAAATAATTTGCTATATGTACAGCTTTAGGATACATTACACCTGAAACATACAAAAGAAAATGGCATGGGCTTACAACAGCAACTGTGTAAGTCAAATAAGACATATGGTTTGGGGAAACAAAATAGTTTTTTATCCAAATCTGAACATAATAGCAAAAGCTAAGCTGTCTTCTCTTCATGGATGCCACAACTTTGTGATCATTTTATTATTTTATGGAATTTAAATATGTGAATATTTCTTTTCCATAACCATTTTACTTCAAATAGCCCAACATCTGTTTGTAGTCTCTCCTCTGACTCGTTAAGTACTCATAAATTTAAGTGGAACAAACTGAGGCAGCATGATGCTATGCCATACAATTCTTGAATTCTTTTGTGTAGTGAGCAAACACAGAAAATTCTTTTAATCAGACTACAGTCTAAGAATAAACACTTGAGATTCAATCATCTAATTGACTGGCATTGCCTCTTCCAGCCCCCTCTTCCTGCACTGCTGGCTGATGGAAAACTGCTAGGAACTTGTCTCACTAGTTGCCTTGGAATTTTTTTTAAATGTTGATTATGATTCAGTAGGCTTTCAGAGAAGCTACACATGCTACCCTATGTTTCTAGCAAGTTCACGGAATTCTTAAGGGCTTCTAGTCTGGGGACCTCATTTTGAGCCAGAATGAGCTCGAGAGCGTAAAGTCCACAGGACCTCACAATGTAGGTGCAATGCATTTTCACTAGAGTAATAACTGTTGAACACACTAAACATCCCTCAATTTTTGCATAGGAGAAGTGAGGTCATGCTCTCTCAGTCTCTGCAGGTGTAATCTTTTCCTTTTCAAATTTGAATACCACTCATTGATACCCCTGATTCTACAAAAGTTTGAAAGCTTTAGGTTGCTTTTGACTATCATTCTACCTGTTCTACTATCTCGTATGTTCAATCATCTGGTATAGCATATTGCAAACCTCTCCCTTTGCCTACCACTTCTGTCTTCATATCTTTCTGAGCATTAACAGTCATTACCAACACTTATGAATAATCTATAGTATGTTTGGACTTACATCATTATGTAATCTAAACCTTAAACTAACTGCAAAAGAGCTGGAGAAATGGCTTAGTGGGCAAGAGTTCCCATAATTAGAATCTATAGAAAGCTAGACATAACTGCACACCCATCTGCAAACTGATGTACTATGGGAAGCAGAAGATCTCTGGGGCTTGCTGGTTGCTAGGCAGCTCCATGTTCAGTGAGAGATTGAGTCTCAAAGAAAGGAGGACAGTAATAGAGTCGGACATCTAACATTCTCTGGCCTTTATGTGTGTACCCCCCACACATGTGTGCATACACCACACATGTGTGCATATACCACACATATATACATTATACTCTCACACACGTGTACACTCACATATGAGCACACATATACACAAAAACAGAAAAAAGAAAAAGGCTCTGTTTGTCAGGTGTGCGCATGCACACACGTAAGAAATAGGTTGAGGGCACCAGTGGTTCACTTACTACACATCTACTCTAACCATAACTAAATTCTAAGCAGAT
This sequence comes from Peromyscus melanophrys, assembly GCA_902168415.1. NCBI lineage: Eukaryota > Metazoa > Chordata > Mammalia > Rodentia > Cricetidae > Peromyscus > Peromyscus melanophrys. Next base: position 8,398 of record CABHPR010135419.1, read on the forward strand.
TGACTACTGCTTGCTAAATCTTAATTTAGCCTTTGGTGATAGGTAGCCTTTGGTGACTGTAACAATAGTGTGTACACCAACATGGTCATTTTTGAGTCTATTCCGCACTGGAGTTTATCAGCTTTCTTTTCCTTGCTTACTTCTGATGTCTGTATTACTCACACATGTTTCAGTTGCATTTGAGCTTCTATACTTCACAGGCATAACTTGCCTTCTGTCACAAGCTTTCTGCTTCGTTATCCCAGCAACTCAGTAGCTCAGTGCCTTTAGTGTCTCTTCTCCCTTTCTTTCCTCCCTCCCCCTCCACTCTGTGCTGGGGATTAAACCTAGGGTTTCATACATGGCAAGCAAATGCCTTACCACTAAGCCATCACAAGCCTCTTTTTACTTTTTATTTTAAAACAAGGTCTCACTAAGTTTCCCAGACTGACCTTGAACTCACACTATAGCCCAAACAGGTCTTGAACTTTAAACTTTCTGCCTTAGTCTCTTGAGTAGTTAGCATTATGGGCTTACACCATCAAGCCCAGCTTGGTACTTTGTCATCTTAACAATTAGAATAGTGTTGCATAATTAAGGCTAAAATGCCACATATCATATTTACAAAGATTCTCCAGTTGGGGATTAAACACATACTTTCATTTTGTGAATATTAGTACCAGTTAGTATATCCTTATGCTGCTTACCGTATAAGAAACAGTAAAGGGTTATCATTTGTTTTCTAGTTGAAGATCTGAAACTTAAACAGAGTGATATATTAAACCACATCTCTATGTCATTGTGTTTAATTGTGCTGATGAGGAAGAAATAGGTGTGAAATCTAGCTAAGGCATGAACTCAGTAACCTTTCTCTGTTGTGTATTTGCTCATTCCTTGGTGTCTCTGGTCCCTGCCCCTGCTTCTATGTCTCATGTCTGCTTCTGACTCACTGGGTTTAGCCCATTTAGAACTCACTGCTCAGCATCCTGGATGTAGTTCCTAAGCAGTGTTACAACCAGTTCACTGCTTTGAGCTTGACTTTTGTTGTCATTGTTTTGTTTGTTTTTGCATCATGTTAGGCTTTAAGTAAAAGACTCAAGAAAATTCATTCCTCCAGGAAAATTATTCAATGATTATAATGCTTTTGCTTCCAAATCTGTTTTCTTTTTTAAATCTTACTGGAAAATAACATATTCTTTTTGAAATATGTATACAATTTGGAATAGATACATTTGACTAATTAGAATATTAATTTCTTTACACACTTTTCTGTGTCATGAGACTGTTCAACTCTTGTAACAATTTTCAGTGCAATACTCTGTTAAAATCTAGAGTCACTGTAGTATGCAGAACAATGGTTTTTCAAACATTAATGCCACTTGGCATAAATGGTCATTTCTAACTGGTCAACCTGCTTTCTTCATATAACCACTGAGAAGAAGTTGACAAATGTTGCCTAGCTCCACTGCAGGTTTAATTGCTCTTAGAAGGTTTTTAAGCAGGGAGTTTGTCTGGAGGTTTCCCACATGATTTCTCCATGGAAGGCTGAGACGCAGGCTACTCAACCTGTATAATTTATGTAGCTGAGGCTATTTTACTGTTGAGAAGCCAAATCCCTCAGACAGTCTTGCCAAAGAACTATCCTCCTCTTTTTTTTTCCATCTTCAAGGTTTTCATTCTGACATTTGGGTCCCTTTATTAACAAAACCATGAAACAAATTCTTATTGGTGATAAAATATATTTTCCTATAAGCAAAGTGTGACCGTTTGAGAGAAATCATCCTTTCAAATAGTTGATTTTTTGTCCTTGAAGTGAACTGCCTAATATGCAAAACCCATGGCTTAACATCGAGGCACTTAAAATATAATTCTTTGACTCTAGTGACAAATTATATAATACCCCTAATAAAATGGCCTCTCCCTCCTTGGGGCACTCTTTCTTTCTGTTTTCAAAAATATTTTTACTTATTCACTGAAACTTTCATACTTACGTATATTGCATTTTGATCATATCTGCTTCCAATCCCCCCTCCAACTTCCCTTAGATAGCCTAAAACACCCCTTCCCAAATTCATTTCTTCTTTTCTCTAAAAGAATGAAAAATATGAACATCAGATATATGTCTTTTCTACCTACTAGATTTTAATAATTGTTTTATTTTCTTATATTATAATTATATTACTTTTCCCTTTCCTATTCTCCTTCCAAACCCAGCCATGCATCCCTCTACTTATTCTTTCTTAAATTGGTGATTTATTTTCTTTAATTTTGATCCTTTTCTCTCGCTATGTATGTTTAATACAATATATAAAAATTAAATATATAACTATATAAAAATAAAATTTATATAAATTACTTTTAAACTGGTCATATGAAGATTAGTTCTGGGAGGCTGGGAATGTTATACTCAAATTTTATTTGAAAAATTGAGAAGTTAGTTAAAATTAATTTTATATAATGAGTAATTTGTCAGCACTTTTGACTAGGAAACAAAACTCAAGGGTATAGATAGAGGACTTCTCTAACATCAAGGAGACTTAGAATGTAATGTTAATGGGCTAACATTGGATTTTGTCAACTTGATCTAATGCTATCTTTATGGTTGCAAATGTATTCAAAGTCTGGGGAAGAATCTGACCTCTGGTAAATTCTATAGCTTTTTCTAGTGCCAATACTTTTGGAAAATACAGGAAATAGCTTCATCTGGAATAACAGACTCTTGAGTCAGGGACAAATGTCCAGATTATGAGTGTCAGGAATTGAAGGAGAGGTAGAGAGAAGTAGGTTATGGAGTGAGAGGCTTTTCTTGGAATGCCTGTTTCTGTATCATGGAAGAGCAAGACATTTTAAAATTAGAAGCACTACAGGGGGTGTATCACCATGGCCTTCATGCTCTTTCTATTTCTTCTCATTGTCCCCCTATTGACGCTATGCCATATGTCCATGAATGATTATAACCAACCAGAGAACTAGGGACAAAATCTGGTGTAATGCTAGAGGTACAATGAAGGCTCTGTGGTATCCTAGCTTTTAAGAACATAGAAATGCTAAAATATGATAATCTGTGGTTTATCTGGGAGGTTACAGTAAATTCAAATGTGTCAAAGTGGGGGGTATAGCTCAGATGAACAACAAAAGACTATGTTTTTTGCTTACAGAAGCATGCTAATACTATACTTTCCAATCTCATGATATCAAAGAATGGACAGAGAAATCTTAGGATATTCATATACAACAACTTCGTGAGGCATGACAAAGTAAGAAAATATAGTATAAAGGAACTTTTGATAGAGTTTAGTTACTATTTGTGAATAACTTGTACAATGGTTTGGAATTTCTAGCTCTGTACTCACCATAGCAATCATAATTACATAACAAATAACTGGGCATAAGCAGAAGAAATGAGAATAATGAAGAAGGGAAATATGTTTCTTGTTAGACTCTCTTAGGTATTTTTACTGCCTGTCATTTTGTGGCACATCTGTCCCATGGGTACAAATAAACACACTGCTTATATATAATACAATTAAGTATAATTCCACCATGACATGTCTCATCTGTTGAAAGTTTTAATTGAATTTTTACATGTCAAAATAATCTCAGTTTATAAAAATTAAAGTTTATCTGGGGTCATCCTTGTAGATTCCTGGGAGTTTCCCTTGTACCAGTTTTCTACCTGACACTGAAATTGCCACCTCCCTTTACAGTCATCTCCTTCAGTACCCACCCCCAACCTGATCCTTCTTGTTTCCATCCCCACCTGCCCCCAGTCCACCCACAAAATCTTCTATTTTCTCTTCCCAGGTGTGTCTCTCTTGAGCTCCCTTTGTTACCTAGCCTCTCTGGGTCTGTGGAATGTAACATAGTTATCCTTTGCTTTATAGCTAATATCTACTTATACGCAAGTACACACCATGTTTGTTTTTCTGGGTTTGAGTTACCTCACTCAGGATGATTTTTTTCTAGTTCTATCCATTTGCCTGCAAATTTCATGATGTCATTGCTTTTAACATCTGAGTAATACTCCGTTGTGTAAATGTACCACATTTTCTTTATCCCTTCTTGGGTTGAGGGACATCTAGGTTGTTTTAAGGTTCTGGCTATTACAAATAAAGGTGCTATGAACATAGCTGAGTATCATGAGCTGTCACAGGTCATGATGCAGATACAGTAGATAGCAACTGATAACTCAGATGTCAACCTACCAGATGAACAAATCTCTGTTGGAGGAGAAACCCATTCAAGCAAGGCTTACAGAACCACTTACTCTGAAAACTGTTGCTCCTGTCTGTAATTTTACATATGCAAAAACAGCTGTGAAATCTCCCCATTACCATGCATTTTCATGTGATATGTATATGTAACCTCATGATTACATCTCAATCTTATGGGCACATATCTATGGATGGTTAGGAAGATGACTTCTCATTAAGCTGTGTAATTTTGATATATAAAATATATACTAGGATATGCTTCATAACTAGATCTATTATTCCACAAGGATTGTAAGACACTTAGAAGCCTTTGTTTCTTTACTCAGACTAACATAAGAAAAGAACAATTTCTCCCCAGGCTAAGACAAGCTACATGCAATTAGCTAATTCATAACCTTAGAACAAATTTAAACTAAATAAATGCCTCATAAGATTAATCTCCACAAAAATACACAAGGACAATTTCTTAAATGTCTAATTGTAGAACCAAGGTTATTATCACAAAGCAACCTAAGATACTATGTCAATTCTTCACCGGCTAAAGTCTGGCTGATAACACAGAGGAGTGGTCACTGCCTGGAAAAGTGCCAAGCACCATGTCCCTGCCATGATAAATGGCTCTGCTCCTTATTGTTTACTCAAGGAATGTTCTATGACCTTGAGAGGTAGCTTTTATAATTTTGTTTTTTCTACATTAGAAACATATTTATTTTGCTATGATAAAGCACTCTGATCAAAAACAATTTAAGGAAGAAGGGTGTAAATTTTAGCCTAGGGATTCAGAGGCCTAGAGTCCATAATGATAGGCAGAGCATGGCACTAGGCAGGCATGGTAGCAGGAAGAAGAAGTTGAGCACTAAAATCTTCATCTACAGGCAAGAGGCAAAGAGCAAACTGGAAGTGGTTAGTGGTTATAACTCTAAAAGCCTGCTCCAGTGACATGGTTTCTTTGTCAACTCTCCATGATCTATAACTCCCCCAAACAGTGCCATGAAGTGTGCAAATATATGAGCCTATGGGAGACATTTTATTCGACTGCCACAGTCATGTAATGACAAGTATCATGATAATCCCTTTATAGATATCATTTCCTTTGACTTTGTATAAGTGTGTAAAGTATGCCTTATAATACTAAATGAGCTTTAGCTCATTTTACATTCTGAAATCATTACAGCCAACTGAACAAGAACATTTTGTAAAACTTGCAATTAACACCGACACCCAGCTTATTTGTTTCTCTGCTTGGCCTGTCTTTTTTCTGTGTTTCCTCCTCGTACTTACCCATTACCCAGCACAGGAGTCTCCCAGTGAACACTCTCCAGCCATTGCTCAGCTCTGAACCATTCAACCTATCCATGTAGTATCTTCATTTTGCCTTTTCTCAACTCAATTTCCACACATTATGCTCTTTTGTATAAATGAAATGTATTAACAAAATGGGCCACCAATATGGTATCATACAGGGAAGGATCCCTGCTCTAAAATTCTTCTGTGTGTCAATCATTCAGGTACTATCATTTTTTAAAGATTAATTTTATTTTAAATTATGTGTCTCTATTTGGGTTATGTACTTGTGAGTGCAGTGCCTACAAAGGCCAGAAGAGGGCATAAGATTCCCCTGGAGCTGGAATTACAGGTGGTTATGAGCTACTTGATGTGGTTGCTCGGAACTGAACTCAGGTCCTCTGGAAGAGCAGTAAGTGAACTTATAAAATGGCATTAGATTTACATGTTCTTATATCCTTCTAAGACTGGATGTTACATGTTTAAAAAAACTTGTCAATTTTATGGAGTAAACAATTTTTTATAGTATAGTTTGTACATTTTTTATATTTTTTTATTTAAAATTTTTTCTTTCTTTTTACATACCAACCCCTTTCCTCCCTCTTTCCTTTTCTCCTGCTCCCCCCCCCCCCCCCTCCCCCCCCCCGCCCCCACTCATAGAGGGTAAGGCTTCCCTTTGGTAATCAACACAGGCTGGCATACCAAGCTGGGGCTGAACCTAGCCCCTCTCACTGCATCAAGGCTGAATAAGGCATCGCACCATAGGGAATGGGCTCTAAAAAGCCAGTTCTTGTACCCAGGATAAGTCCTGGTCCCATTGCCAGGGACCCACAAACACATCAATCCACACAACTTTCACCCACATTCAGAGGGCCTGGTGTGGTCCCATGCAGGCTCCCCAGCTGCACATTTTTTTAAAACTGAGGTTTAAACTTAAAAATTAATTCTGCATTTCTTTTTTGATTCAGTGTACATGAGTTCATGCATACTTGTATGTCCTCTTGCCATAACGTAGAGGTCAACGGACACCATGTTGAAATTAGTGTTCTTCTATCAGGTAGATACTGGGGACTGAACTCAGGTCATTTTATTCATGGGAAAACACCTTTACTCACTGAGCAATTTATTTGAGACTGAAACTTTTAGTAGAGGCTGTTTATATTTCTTTTATTTATTTATTTTTTGTAATTTGCCTGGTGGTATTACTCTTTTTCTACTAGGGCATTTGTATAGGAACATAAATGTATTTATGCATTAAGTGTGTTAATCTCTCATGATCAAATTAAACAATTTGTATTTTACCATTTTCCTTTAATTGTTCCCAATTCTAATTTTAAGACAAGTTTATATTTACAAAGGAGCTGAGTCTCCATCTCCTCTGTACATGGATTCCCATTCCTTTTGTAACTACAAAGCAAAGGTGAAAAGGGAGGAGCTAAAGTTCTACTAAACAGGTAGAGAAGAAATCATTTAGATTTTATTCACTTTCTGTTAGTGTCTTTCTACTCCCAAGCTCCATTCAGGATTCCAACTTGCATCTGTGTTTCCTAGTTCCTCAATCGCCCCTGTCTTTCCTGACTTTTGGCATTTGATATTCTTTACTTTTCAATGTGTCTTTTAGAGATCCTTAAGTCTTCCAATGTTTTGTGTCAAACATATCAAAATTTCCATTATGTTTTCTCTATTTGGTGTTTAGATACCAAACACTTGGACGGTATATCCTGTTGTAGATAATGGTAACACTGGGTATTGTCTTATGGTGGCTGTTTGTGTTTGTGGGGTACTAGGTCTCATTGAATGGCTCTGGCTGGCCTTGAATTCTTTACTTAGACTGTGCTTGCCTTGAGCTTACTGTGGTACCTACCTACTTCTGCTTTCTAAGTGCTAGGATTACAGACTTATATCATGCTTCAGTTGCTTTAGTTTTTTGACAGTGAATTTTACTTTTTCTGGAATTTACTTTGGCAGGAGCTATGAGGTAAAATAAGTTTTTTATTTTGTCTCCAAACATATGAACACATTTACCACCATTATTTATTGACAGCTCCATTCTATAAAAGTGTTTAACTGCATTTGTGACTAACTTCTACCATTCTTGCATACTTTTTGATAAATATTCTTGGAAAAGTCCAGAAGTGCAGAAGTCTAGAAATAATTGAGAATAAGCACTGTGATTTCCAAGACTGAGCAACTTCTTTCTTCAAAGAATGAACCAAAGGAATTTTGTGCTCTCACACAAAATTCATTTTAAAAGAATTTTAATCTTCTTCACTCATCGGAATCATTGCACAACTACTTGTTAATTCTAAATTTTCCACTGTTCACTTGGAGGGAGGAAAGCACAAGTTGTTTCACAGTCAAATCCAAATTCCAAATTTAAAATATTTTAAGTTAATTCTAAAATAATACAAAATGCCATTATTTTCAGAAGAATGATACGAATTTCAATAGCAAGGATTATAACTGAGAAAAAAATGTCAAAATTTATTATAGTTTCTTGTTTTCCTCATCAACTTTAAGTCATTAAGCTCATCACAACACCTTGAGATTATAACCGTTATTCTCTTTCATATAAGAAAACAGGATGGGGAGTAGAGAAACGTCTCAGATGTTAAACATGCTCATTGGTCTTGCATTGGAACTCAATTCAGTTCCAGCTACATCAGAAGGCTTACAATCACCTGTAACTCTAGTTCAGGGAATCTGACAGACTATTCTAGCCTCTGAGGGCACCTCCATGTACATGATGCACTTACAGACAGGCAAACTCACACACATAAACACAAATAAAAGGAGGTTAAAAACAACAAGATGAATGACTGTAGTTAGCTTTAGTAAAAGCTAATAACTAGTCATTTCAGGGACTTGAAAACAGAACTTTTGATTCTATTCTGTTTTCATTACTCTAAATTTTATGCATTAAAATGAAAAAAATAAACTGGTTGTTACTGTACAAGGACTTACACTTACCTTCAGATAAGTCACATGAACACACGAGACATGCACATTTGATGACAAACATGAAAGTAAAATATTTGGTTTTTCACTGTGATCAGTAAAACTTACAGTTCTATGTTCTAATTATGAGTCCCTGAAAGCTCTTCAGTCATCAGAGAAATACTGACCTACTACTTAATCAAACCAAAAGCCTTAGTTGAAAACTATGCTAGTCCTGTGGACTACTGTAACATTGCCTGCACAGTTACTGCCTTCCAAATATATGATGCAATGGGGTCCTGAGTTTGGATACCCACATCCATATAAAAGCTGGAATGATGACACATGTCTGTCTTGTTCGAGGAAGTATGTCATTGTAGAGGCAGGCTTTGAGGTCTCAAGCCATGTCCAGTGAGACAGACCACTTCCTGTTGCCTATGCAGATACAGAACTCTCACTTACCTCTCCAGCACCATGTCTGCCTGCACACCACCATGTCCCACCATGATGATAATAGACTTAACCTCTGAACTGGTAAGCCACTCAGTTAAATGCTTTCCTTTATAAGAGTTGCTGTGGTCATGGTATCTCTTCACAGCAGTAGAAACCTCAACTAAAACAACAGGGCTTTTGACTCTGTGACCCATCATGCAGGGCTGAATTTGATTGGGATGTATCCAATATGGTACCCAGAAGCTGGACGTTCTATCATAAACATTAGTGGAATGCTTGCTTCTTACGATAAACTCCCATTTAATAGTTTTTATACATGGTGGATCATTTGGGGAAAGTTTGGGGATGTGCTCAAAGTCATAGGACAGTAGCAGGCAAAGGAGCTATGAATTGATCTACAGAAACTGATTCCAGAGCTCATACACTGTATGTGCGTCAAAGACCAGAATAACCACTGAAGGCCAGTCTAAGTGGTAGTAGGATAAAGGAAGTGAGCCAATGTAGCATTTATATAAGTTGTTAAGACAACCACATCATATATAGGAAGAAAAACTTTCGCCAGTTTACTTTTATTATTTTGAAAACAGATACCACAAATGAAAAGGAGCAAAACCTAACTTTAACAAATATTTTGGTGTCTTAGAAAAAAGCCGGTTGAAATAGGCCCAAGCAAGGCATTAAAGTTTTCCTTTTCTGTTATGAAATATTCTGATTCAAGCTATAAATCTTTCTGTCTCAGCTCTCAAGAGTAATAGCAATAGGTTAGTGTGTGGGCACATGGAAAGGACAAATGAGTATTTCTTCTCCAATGGGAAATCATTTAAAATGTACAGTAAAGCAATAGAAAAATTTAAATCCGTTGGTGCCAAATCAAACTATAAGGAACATTTTAGTATCAAAATTTACTGGTACTTTCTCTGACAGGAAGACCATTATTAAGATCTGTGAGCCTGGTTGTACAAGAAAAAGTTCTACTAGGTTCTGCAGAAATCCTGACTCACAGTGATTCCATCCTTCTGGGACCTTGGCAGTAATCAAGCATTTCTTCACAACAGCTGCGAGATCTGCATGAGATGCAAGGTCAATATGAATGGCCAATGAGAATATAGGCTCTGATTTAGTTAAAGTGTAACATACTCATGAGTTCTCTATTTTGGACATTGAGAGGAACATTTGGGCCCTTCAGTCCCAGAACATTTATTCTATATTTATTGACCAGAATAACTTGACATCTCAAAACATTGCTGAGTTTTTTCAAACCTTTGTCTCAAATGAGCTGAATATAATATTTAGTCCAGCATTGATCTTTAAGTATAAAAGCTGAAGTTATTTGAGTTCATGCTAATATTGATATCATGCTATCTTTTGAGGGATATATGACTTGCTTTTGAACCACATAACTGACTCCCCAAACTAGAAGTTTATAATCTCCAAATCCATTAGGAATAAGTGAGAGGATTCATGTTCATGGATCATAGAATTTTTTAAAATTTAGATGTTTAAAGTTCTAGCTATTCTTGTGCTGTTTCCTTTGACCTCCAGTAAGCACTAAAATAGCTAACAATTCAGTTGGTGCAGCAGAGACCAGCAGAAGAGGTAAAAAAGAGAGCCACAAGGAAGGACCTGACTAGCTAGGCTGTTGTTCCATCCCAAACTTATTACCTTTAATAAAAAACTGATGCCCAGGGAATTCACAATATACTAATGGCATAATCGAATTTACTTAGATAGTTAGAGAATATTGCAAGACCTTCCTTCATGTAGCTCACTTAGAGAGAGATCTAGAAGAGAGTGAAAGTGCCAGGGTTTGGCCAACGTTTGCAATCAAGACCTGCCAAGTTGCACAACACTGACACATGAGCCAGCAAGGGCTTCACTAAATTTTATTAACCACTGACATGTACTAGACTTTCAGACATCTAATGCAAATTTAAGTGACTTGATTATTAAGTGACAATGTTGCTTATTTCATGAGGTGAGGGCAGATTAAGTAAAAAAATCCTTTATAGTACCCATAATAATAATAATAGCTGCTAGCAGAACCTTACACCAAGGGATCGGCATAGTGAGTCTGGAAACAACCCCATACCTAGCTTAGCTTACCAGTTCATATATGACAGAGGTGCTGCTGCAGACCAGTAAGAATTTTTATTTTCATCAAATGGTGCTAAAGCTATTTGGTATAATATGAAAAAAATAGTGTCCTGTGTCACACAATTAGCAAATATAAGGTCCATGTAAATTAATGATAAATAGGAAAAGCAAGAATATGAACTCTTAGAAGACAATGTAGTAGATCTTAAAGATTTCTAACTGGAAAAGGAATTCTCAAAACATCAAATGCTCAAGTGATACAGGGAAATATTGACCACACTAAAATTAATATTTTCTGTGGATCACAAAGCATTACAAAAGATCCTTTCAAAAGAGAAAAAAGCCAAGTGAGAGACAATTGTGGTAGAACACATATATAAGATTGGAAAATATACTTTACATTTCTGCAAATCTGCCATCACAAACCTGTCAGACTTAGGAAGTATAACAAGAAACTTTCTGAGGTTTAGGAGCAATGAGATTGCTCCTATTCTATGGAGACAATACATTTATACACTTTGGGTAAACAGCTTGACATTTCCTAGTAGCATTTTATATATATATATAAAAATGGTCCAGTGTTTTTGCTCCTGTGTATATAACCTAGAGAGATCAAGTGTATGTACACTGTGAGATACATAGAACATAACAATGATATACCAGAGAAAATTGGAAAAGGAACTACATACATTTAACAGACTAATATTTTCATTTAAGTAAAATTTAAAAACAATCATAACTAAATAATGCCATGGTTCAGGATACACAAATGGGTAGTAATGACCAGAAAGAACAACAAAGAAAGGACTAACAAGTTCAGAATCACACATTCTTGCAGAGAAATAAGGAGGGGTACACAGGGATTTGGTGGGGCTCTGTGGTGTTCTATTTCTCATCCTGAGTGCTTGAACCAAGAACATTCATTTCATTTTTCTCTTTAAATTTATATGCATATATTTTCAATTATTTGAATGCCTGCTATATTTTATAATAAGACAAGATCAATGTAGTCTTAATATATGTTGTGGTTGTTTGTTTTTGCTCTTTTGGGGGTCCTAGCACCCAGTTCCCAAATAAATCACATACAGAGGCTTATTCTTTATTATGAATGCCCAGCCTTAGCTTGCCTCATTTCTAGCCAGTTTTTCTTAACTTTAAATTAATCCATCTGTCTTCTGTCTCTGGGCTTTTCCCGTTCTCTTACTTCTGTAAATCTTACTCTTACTCTGTGGCTTGCTGTGTAGCTGTGTGGCTGGCCCCTGGAGTCCTCCTCCTTCTCTGGCTACTTCTTCTTTCTCCCTCCTTTTTTTTTTTCTAAACAAAAAATGAAAGCTTTTAACTTTAACATAATAAGACTGTACACAATAAGAACAATTATCAAGTAAAGATTACATTGACAATGTAATGAATTCCAGTTCATTTGTATCTGGCAAATTAAAAGAAAATACTCCATTATCTGTCCTATCTTAATGAATCTAGAGTTTTATACCTAATTAACTCTCTATCATAACTAAGGAAAACTGCAACTATAACTATCTAGTCATCAACTCCATAAAAAAAAAAAAACCCATATAAAGCCGGGTGGTGATGGTGCACGCCTTTAATCCCAGCACTTGGGAGGCAGAGGCAGGCAGATCTCTGTGAGTTCGAGGCCAGCCTGGTCTACAAAGTGAGTTCCAGGAAAGGCGCAAAACTACACAGAGAAACTCTGTCTTGAAAAACTGAAAAAAAAAACCCATATAATATTATCTAACAAGAGAGACATTTGTCTGCCTGGACAGTCACCCTAAATTCCTCTGCAACTTTGGGACATCCATCTTCAGCCTACAGCCCTAGAGTATCTGGCAGACTCATCTATAAAGTAGGAATTTTAAAGGACTGTCCTGCTTTGTTTTGGTAAAGTTCAACAGTCTTTTTCCTTGTGTCCTGCATGTCCAGTCTGCACAGCACATTGTCTGTAAGTCAAAGACAAGAACAGTTTCTTTTCCCAGTGGCCAACCTTGCCACAATGAAAGCAAACTCCATAAGGAGTTTCTTCAATGCCCATTATCTTTTCTGAAGTAAATTGGTACTGCCAGGAGCAGATAGATGTGTCTCATTGGGATGAAAGAGTTTAAACAAACAAAAATATTTAAATGCCATATTCTGTAATTCTTTGAAGTATTTGAAGTCTTATTTATTTCAAACATATCCATTTAACCTAGAAAACATACCTAACACATCTACAAATTTGATCATTATAGATGACTATTGACCTATGTTTCTTGATTGTACTATATAATTTATAATAATAGCTTTCAAAAACTGGAACTTAACCCTACATTTCCAAAGAACTGCATAGGCACAGTATCTCAAGCAAAAATAGAAACATACATACAATATATAACAAAAATAGCCTTAAATTTTTATCAATATACAAAAATCATTTAAACAAGAGTAGAAACATATATATATAAACAAAAATAACTTTAAATTTGTATCAATATACTATATTCCCCTAAATTATGACAAATATCCATTACCAACCAAATAACCAAAGACCACCCACCCCATCCCTTGGGAATATGGGCATAGTATTCTCCAAACTGCTTCCTGATGTCTGTGGATGAAGTATCTTTAGGGTCCCAGAGAGAAAATTTTGAGATAATGATCAAGTCCTGGGAAGTGCAGTAGTAACCTTTGCTTTGATAGACATCACCTGTCAAGTTTCAGGAGGTCTCGCCTGATCAAACCTGATCCATATTAACCCTGAAGGAATCCACAGCCTCTCATCCCCTGTGGGAACAAAACTCTAACGCATTTTTTATTTCCATTTGACAAATATATTTTTGACTTTTTAAAAGGTAAGGCATTCCTAAGGTACATAGAATGGTTTGTTTCAACAGTCCCTCTTTCAAGGTCTCTTTGCAGCTGTCCTTTGCTTTTCAACAATCAAAAAATCCAAAATCAACATAATAACATACATAAGTCAGACTCTTTTTCTATGGCTTTTTTCTTTATACTACTTTTACTCTCTCTTTAAAGATTTTATTATTATTTTTAAACTATTCATTTCTTTCTATGACTGTACCCTTTTTCTTTTTTTAAGTCTACACACATTGTTAATCACACTGTAGCCTGTTTAGAGGTTTTTCTGTCTAGACCTCTTTTATTGCTTATCTTCAGCCTTTTTTGACTGTATGAGCAAACCTTTAAAGTGCTAACATACACTTGGATCCTCCGCACAATGCTCTCAGGTGGCTCCACCTGCTTCTTGGGTAGTGAAAACCAAATGTGAAACCTGAGACCAGTTGGAGATTGGTCTGACCAGGAACTGCATTCAACCTTTCTAAAGTTCTAGAATGCTGATGCTTACATTGTGGCAGGCATTTTTACTTAGTTTTTTGTTCCTACTTAATGTATTAGCTGCTCAAGGGCTTGCTAGCAGGCAGAAACTCAGCTTTTTAAGCCCTACATGGAAATTTGGGCCCATGTTGGAATGCCAAAATGTTGTTGGTTATTTTTGCTTTTTTGGGAGGCCCACCACCCAGCTCCCAAATAAATCACACAGGGAAGCTTATTCTTACTTATAAATATCCAACCTTAGCTTGGCTTGTTCCTTGCCAGCTTTCTTTGACTTAAATTACCCTGTCTACCTTTTGCCTCTGGGCATTTCCTTTTCTATCCCTTTATACTTTTTTTGTTTCTTAATCCATGGCTTGCTTTGTAGCTGGGTAGCTGGCCCCTGGAGTCCTCATTCTTCTCTGTCTACCTCTTTTCTTTCTTTCTTCCTCCCAGATTTCTCCTTCTATATATTCTCTCTGCCTGCCAGCCCTGCCTATCCTTTCTCCTGCCTTGCTATTGGCTGTTCAGTTCTTTATTAAACCATCAGGTATTTTAGACAGGCATAGTAATACAGCTTCACAGAGTTAAACAAGTGCAACATAAACAAAAGCAACACACCTTAAAATAATATTCTATAATACGTTTATAAATATTCTATTTACCACATCATTTCCCTTTTTCCTTACGCTTAACCTTATTTGCAGGGCATTAAACAAATATTTCTCTAAATTGCTAGAATTTTAAATAAAATTTTATTTTTGGTTTCAATAAATGGTTTATGGTTCTAATAAACTGTTATCAGTGTTTGGTCTCAGGGCTTGATATATGCCTCAATGATCAAGAGTACTTGTTGCTCTTGTAGAGGGCCCAGACTCAGTTCCTACCATCCACATGGTGGCTCACATGCATCTCTAATTCTAGTTGCAGGGGACTCAATGTCTTTTTGTGATCTCTGCAGGCACCAGGCATGCATACAGTACATATGCATTCATGCAGCCAAGCCCCCCCCCCCCCCGTGTGTACAAACACACATACACGCACACACACACACACACACACACACACACACACACACACAGACACACTAAATTAAAAAAAACACTATCAGTCTTTACTTACAATTTTTTTTATCTTAACACTCAGTTGAAAAATATACATTGCGTTTTTATCGTTTCTAGACCCTGAAGAAAATATCTATCTGGGGCAGAGGGCAGAGTTTTTATGTTTGAATAATCCTCAGTCCTGAGATGAAGCAATGTTTACATGCCCTAGTTTAGTGGTTTTAAAAATATATGCACTGTATTTTTGTGTTTCATTTGCCAGATGCTTATGGACAAATAGATGGAGGACACCCTGGGTTAAACATTTTGTTTTAGTTGCCAGATTTCAGAGCCCTTTGAATATCTCACAACCATTGTGAGAGTCTAATGACAATGGTGAAATAATGTCGTTCAGTGACTTGGGACACATGTTTTCACTTGAATCCCTGCTTATAGTTATCAGGACGCTATTATTTTATAAATCTCATTTTGTAAATGGACAAAACTACTACTAACCAAAATTACCAGGGTAATTGTCATTTCTTTGACACCAAACATCTGTGTAAGAGCGGGCAGATTACTTTTATGAGTATTGTTTGATCACCTTTTAAACAAAAATTAGGTGAAGAGCTATTATCATCTGCATACTGCATTGAAGACAGGTAATAAGAACTATTCGAAATTAAAATTTGAATTTACATAGGCATCTAATTGCATTCTTCTTATAAGGAGACTGGGAGAAAATGACATGAGATGGTTTATAGAGCTACTTTAATGAGTGGTTTCTGCTGAAGCATTTCCTAGAATGATCATGAAGAATCTTGAAAACATTACACTTCATAAAACATAAAAAGAATAACTGCAAGTAATCAGGCAAGAATTATAATGCATGTAAATTTATCAATGTCTGCATAAAATGATTCTGGCTTCTCTACTGTTTCTCTGGCAACTTGGGAGAAAAGCTTCAGAAGCAGATGGGCCGTAGATGCCAAATCATTTCACATGAAATTGTGTTCATATGATGGAAGAGGCAACATGATGTAATCCTTGGCTTGTCATCGTAAAGTGGTAATGTGCTCCGCTTAATTCCCAGTGCACATCCAATTATAAGATGCTTTCTGTATCAATATATCTGTAATAGTTTTTAATTTCTTTACAAAATTTGAGTTCTGATATCAAATTGCTAAAGTTACCAAGTAAGAATAAAAGAATTATCTACTATTTCTGTGAAACACTTATTCAATGTGGATTAGATAAATAGTCTCTCTTTTGAGACAGAGTTGAAAGAGTCTTGAACACATCACTAATGCCCCGATATTTTTTAAATTGTTATAACCACGAAGGAAAATTACTGCAGGGGCAGTACCCTGATTCCAAGAAAAAGAGAAAAGGTTAGTGGCATAAGAGAAAGGGTTGACGGGAAGGCTCAAGGATGCTGTTTTAGGATTTCAGTTGCTGTGATAAAAACAGCATATCCAAGAGAATTTTGGGAAGAAAGATTTATTTCCACCTAGAACTCTCAGGTCACAGTCCATCACTGAGGGAAGTCAGGGCAGGGACTGAAGAAACCTGGAGACAGGACCTGAAGCAGAAGCCCTGGAGGAGAACTGCGTACTGGCTTGTTCCTCCTTGTTCCTTTCATTTGTTTGCTTTGTCTTGCCTTTCTTTCTTTCGTTATTATTTTTTTTATACCACCCAGGTCCACCTGCCTAGAGGTAGCACCACACGCAAATGGACTGGGCTCTCCAACATCAATCATTAATCAAGAAAATGCCCGAAGGCTTGCCTACATTGTGATCTTATGGAGGCATTTTCTCACCTGAGGTTCCCTCCTCTCAGATGACTCTAGCTTGTGTCAATTTGACAGAAAAAGTATCCCTCGCAGATGCTTGGTTACTGGAAGGACTATAATCTGAACAGGCAGCTTTGTTATGTCTCTTCCTGTGCTCTTGAGAGGAAATCAGAATGCTTCATAAAGATTCAGAGTGAGTCAGGTATTTTAACTTGATTCCTTGATCTTTGTCCTTAGGTACAAACAATTTTACTCATGAACTTTTTATCTCTTATAATATGGAGAAACTATTTCAGAGATTGAAAGCAGTATTGCATGAGAAAGTATAAAAGTGGTTGGTGTATGGTAGACACTCAATAGGTGTTCATAGAAATTGAATGAATTAATAATAATAAAAAATCCACCAACTTTGTTTTTACCATTCAAGGGTTACCATATTCTTATTTCTGTCATCCATTATACAGTCATTATTTTGATGAGAAACTAGGTCTTTTGAAATTCTTCAAGGCAAAAGAAAATGAACATAAAACAGTGGTGTTTATTGTGACTCTCCGAACAATCACTTCTCTTGTACATATGGGACTTCCAGATTGGAGGAGGAACAGCTTTGTTTAGTTCTACCTTTTGAGACCACCCAAGAGATCCAGCTGGAACAGTTCATTGGCTGTTTATCTGGACTGGGCCATAAGAGAAATCTCTCCCACATTTTCTCTGCTACTTTCTTGTATACTTTGTCTTTTTCTATAGTGTAGCGCCAAGAAATGGGTCCAAAACGTGCAGTATGTGTCCTGAAACTTGTCTACCCTCAAGGACTTTTTCTTTCTTTTTTGTTTATTTTTATTTTTACTCTGGCTAGAGATTCCTGAACTTTCTCTTTTTAAGTAACTAACTAATTAATTAATTGATTGATTGATTGATCAAATTTTCCCAGCCCAATCACATTTTCCCTTCCTTCCCTCCTCTCCTCCCAGTCCCCACCCCTAACCCCCCATTCATTCCTCCTCTGTTCTCTTCAGAAAAAGATAGGCCTGTCATGTGTATGAGGCAGCCATGGCATATTAAGTTGTAGTGAGACTAGGTACTTCCACTTCTATTAACGCTGGACCAGGCAACTGAGTATGAGGAAAGAATCCTAAAAGCAAGCAAGAGAGTCAGAGACAGCCCCTGTTCCCAATGTTAGGAGTGCCACAAGAAGACCAAGCTACCCAATTGTAATGTATGTGCAGAAGACCTAAGTCAGTCCCATGCAAGCTCTCTGGTTGGTGTTACAGTCTCTATGAGCCCCTATGAGGCCAGGTTAGTTGATTGGATGTGGACTGTTGCTGGGTGGTTTTTTTTTTTTTTTTTTACTTTTTTTACTTTTTGGTTCTTTTGGGGAGCCTGGTACCCAGTTCCCAAATGAATCACACACAGAGGCTTATTCTTTCTTATAAATGCTTGGCCTTAGCTTGGCTTGTTTCTTGCCAACTTTTCTTAACTTTAAATTATCCCATCCTTTTATTCCTTCCCCTTCAGCCTCCCTTCTTCCCCTCCATCAACTCCTCTGTTTCTGTTCAGAAAGGGGTAGGCCTCCCATGGGTGTCAACAAAGCATGGCATATCAAGTTGAGGTAGGACTAAGCTTCTCTCTTTGTATTAAGGCTGGGCAAGGCAACCCAGTACGAGGAATAGGTTCCCAAAAGCCAGCCCAAGCATTAGGGACAGGCCCCAATCCCACTGCTAGGAGTCCCATAGATAGACCAAGCTACACACATATATAGAGGGCCTAGGTTAGTCCCATGCAGGCACCCTAGCTGTTGGTCCACAGTCTGTGAGCTCCTATGAGCCAAGGTTAGTTGTCTCTGTGGGTTCCCTTGTGATGACCTTGAAGCCCCTGGCTGATACAATCCTTCCTCTCTCTCTTCAAAAGGATTCACAGAGCTTGGCCCCATGTTTGGCTATGGATCTCTGCATCTATTTCCATCAGTTACTGGATGAAGGCTCTCTGGTGACTATTAGGGTAGTCACCAATCTGATTACAGGAGATGGCCAGTTCAGGCACCCTCTCCATTATTGCTAAGAGTCTTAGCTGGGGTCATCCTTGTGATTCCTGGGAGTTTCCTGGCATCAGTTTTCTCCCTGACCCTGAAATGCCCCCCACCCTGAAATGCTCCCCACCCCAATCAAGACATCTGTTTCATTACTTTTCCCCTAGAACTCACCCTCAACCCACCCAACATGATCCCTCATGTGCCCATCCCTCCCCGCCCCACCTGCCCTGTGCTGCCCCCAGTTTACTCAGGAGATCTCTTCTATTTCCCTTCCCGGAGAAATCCATGTGTCCCTCTTTGGGCCCTTCTTGTTACATAGCCTCTCTGGGGCTGTGGATTGTAGCATGGTTATAATTTATTTTACAGCTAATATTCCTTTATGAGTGAGTACATACCATGTTTGTCTTTCTGGATCTGGGTTACCTCATAAAACCTAAAAGCTTCTGTAAGGCAAAAGACAATGTCAATAAGACAAAACTGTAGCCTAAAGAATGGGAAAAGATCTTCACCAACCTCACAACTGACAGAAGGCTGATCTCCAAAATATATAAAGAACTCACGAAACGAGACATCAAAATACTAAATAATCCAATTAAGAAATGGAATACGGATTTAAACAGAATTCTCAACAGAAGAATCTTAAATGGCTGAGATACACTTAAAGAATTGTTCAACACCCCTAGGCATCAGGGAAACGCAAATCAAAATGACTCTGAGATACCACCTTATGCCTGTCAGAAAAGCTATGATCAAAACCACTGATGACAGCTGGGTAGCGGTGGCGCACGCCTTTAATCCCAGCACTTGGGAGGTAGAGCCAGGTCTCTGTGAGTTTGAGGCCAGCCTAGTCTACAGAGCAAGATCCAGGATAGACACCAAAGCTACTCAGAGAAACCCTGTCTCAAAGCAAACAAACAAACAAACAAACAAACAAAACCCTAAATTACCAATGATTGATAGATGGTTTTGTAGGACATATTCTTCTTCAATTTGAGGTACATTAAAAAGATTAAAAATGTTGGTCAGATCTAAAGTAATGTGTCTTATTTATTTATTTATGAAATAAAAATTGTACCTTTTATAGTCATGACAATATTCATAGAGATAAGAGCATATAACAACAAAGATACATTTAAGTATGAAAGTAAGAACAGGATTATAGGCAATGCTTTCACTTTTTTTTTTTTGTTTTTTTTTTGTTTTTTTTCGAGACAGGGTTTCACTGTGTAGCTTTGCGCCTTTCCTGGAGCTCACTTGGTAGCCCAGGCTGGCCTCAAACTC
>CABHPR010135420.1:1922-70629 GCA_902168415.1 Peromyscus melanophrys
GGAGACATGTTATGTGGTAGTTTTTATGCCCAAAAGTTTGGGTGCTTAAATGGTTCACGTGTGTGCTGGTTTTGTTTTGTTTTGTTTTTTAAAGTATTAGCGGGCTGTTTTCATGACCTAAGTGGGAAAGTTGTGTCTTAAAGGGAAGGCCACATTTCTATAAGTGAAGCTGAGGAAATGACCGTAGATTGAGGTAAACCTTTGAGCCAGAGTGCATTGAGAATTTTGTGTTTTGGTGATACCGAATAATTCTGCTTGTCTACAGAACAAGAAGGTGAGAATCTTCAGTGCCATTCTGTTTTGTTTGTTTGGTTTTGTTTTTTTTGTTTTTTTGTTTGGTTTTGTTTTTGGTTCTTCGAGACAGGGTTTCTCTGTGTAGTTTATTTTTGGTGCCTGTCCTGGAACTAACTTTGTAGACCAGGCTGGCCTCAAACTCACGGAGATTTGCCTGGCTGTGCTCCCGAGTGCTGGGATTAAAAGCATGCGCCACCACCACCTGGCCATTCTTGTTGTTTTGTTGGTGTGAGCTTGGGGGGCAGTGGGGAGAGTTTTGAACCTAAGCTTGAGAATGTAGTCTCCTTGATGTTTATTTTTAAATTTTTATTCACTAATTTAAAACTTAGCATGCAGAATAACAAGTTTCCTTATCATATTTTTGTACATAATTAACCCCTAGCTCCCCTCCTTTCCTGCCTTGTCACTTATGTCCTGCTGCCCTCCACACCTTTTTTTAAAGCCTCTTTCTGCCCTTTCGTGGGTCCTTTTCTAGTTCCATGACCTCCACGCACTTCCTCATAAACACACATTATTAAAATTGGAAGCTAGGATCCCCACGAGGGACAGTACACATGGTATTTATCTTTCTGAATCTGAGTTTCCTTAAATTATGTGTTTATTTTCTACTTTCATCCATTTTCATATAAATTTCATTTTTCCTTATGTCTCACAAAATTCCAGTGTATATGTATCCCGTTTTCATTGTTTGTTCATCTGTTGGTGGACATGCTGGCTGAACCCATTTCCTTGCTGTTAGGTCTAGAGGAGCGGTAAATATGATGAAGGTATCTCTGTGGTGATGTCCAGATGTCGTGCAGAAGGGTGGTGTGGTGGTTCTAGTTCCTTTCCTTTACTTATTTAATTAATTAGTTATTTCTTGGAATCTTAAACACAGATTTCCATAGTGGTGTGCCGTTTTCACTCCCACCAACATTGAATTAAGGGTCCCTGATTTCCCTACATCCTCACCAGCATTTGTTATCAGTTATTTTCTTGATAACAGTCATTCTGACTATGATGAGAAGTCAAAGTAGTTTTCATTTGCATTTCCTGGATGATAAAAGGGTGCTGAACATTTCTTGTAATATTATTGACTACTTGTGTTTCTTTTGAGAATGGTCTCTTCAGTTCATTGGCCCATTTATTATTTGACTGTTTATTCTTTTGATGTTTAATTCTTGGCGTTTTTTATTCTAGACATTAAGCCCTGCCTGAAGAATAATTTGCAAGGGTTTTCTCTGATTTTGTAGGCTGTGTTCCCTCTGTAGATGGTTCCTTTGCCCATTCTTGGGGCTTCCCTTGTGTGGTTGGTGCTCTAGTAAAAAGTTATTGCCTACACCTGTATCTGGGGTGTCTGCCCCTAGCACTTTTAGTGTTGTGGGTTTTGCAGTAAGGTCTTTAATCTACTTTGAACTGGTTTTTGTATTAGGTTAGAGATAAGGATTTAATTTTATTCCTCTGCAGATAAATACTCAGTTCCGCCAATACTGTTACTGAATAAGCTGTCTTTTTCCAGTGTATATTTTTGATAACTAAGTTCAAAATTTAGGTAGCCATAGCTGTATAGGTTTTTTTCGGTGTAACACGAATTGCCTTTTCAGCTGAGGAAGCTCATTCGGCTAGAGGCCTATTGGCTGGGGCTCTTTCAGGCTGAGGAGTTGGTAAGGTAAGAGGTGGTGGCTGTGGCTTGCTCTGTTTCTTTGATCTTTCAGCTTTCATCCCAGTATCTGGTCCCAGGTTTTTTATAAAAAGATCATTTAACATTTGAGTTACATTTCGGGGTCCTCTGCTCTGTTCTGTTGGTCTGCATGTCAGTTCTTTGCTATTACTATGCTGTCTTTCCCACTGTGGCTCTGTAGTAGAGTTTAAGGACAGGCATTGTGATGTCTCCAGCAGTATTCTTTTTGATGAGAGTCACTTTGTCTATCTGTGGTCTTGAGTGTTTCCATATGAATTTTAGGATTGTTTTTCTAGTTCTGTGATGAATGTCATTGGAAATTTAATGAGGATTGCATTGTAGATTACTTTTAGAAATGTTATTTTCATAATAATTAATGTAGTAGATGTGCTGGTTAGTTTTTGTTAAGTTGACCCAAACTTAAATTTACCTGAGAAGAGGAAATATCAGCTGAGGAATTGCCTCTATTCAGACTATCCTGTGGAGAAGTCTGTGAGGCATTTTCTAGATTAATGAATGATATGGGATGGCCCAGCACAGTGTGGGTAGTGCCACCCCTGGGTAGGTGGGCTAGAGCAGGCTGAGCAAGCCACCAGGAGCATCCAGTGAGCAGCGCTCCGTTATGGTTCCTGCCTCAGTTCCTGCTTGAGTTCTTTCCCTAACATCCCTCTGAGCAACTGTGACTGGAATGTGTGTGCTAATAAATCCTCTCCTTGCCTGCCCACGTTGTTTTTGGTCATGGTTTTTAATCACAGCAATAGAAGGCAAACTAGGACAGGAAGTCATACACCTAGAAATTAATCCATTGTTGTTTTTTGTTTTGTTGTGTTTCCAGCTTAGTGGGATGTAAGGTGGTTTTTGGTTTGGTTTGGTTTTTTGAGACAGAGTTTCTTTGTATAACCACCCTGGCTATCCTGGAACTAGCAATATAGACCAGTCTGGCCTCGAACTCACAGAGATCTACCTGCCTCTTCCTCCCAAGAGCTAGGATTAAAGGTGTGCCACCATGCCCAGTGGGATATAAATTTTCGAAGTATTCCCTAATGGTCTGGATTTCATTAGAGTCTGTTGTAACAGACTTCTTCTCATCTCTAATTTTATTAGTTTGGGTCTTTCTGTTAGTTTTGCTAGAAGTTTGCCTGTCTTGTTACTCTTTTCAAAGGACCAATTCTTTGGTTTATTCTGTGCATTGTTCTTTTAATCTCTTTCATTTAATATCTGCCCTGATGTTATTATTTATTGGTGTTGTGGTAAGTGCCTTATTCAAAGAGCCATCTCCCCAGCCGAAAGCTCTCTGGTGTTTAATGTGAGCACTTGTAGCAATGAACTTCCTTTCTAAGCTGGCGTGGCCCTACCTAGGTGCTCTAGTGGGTGTGCTCTTTGTGATTTCCTCCTGGTCCTTTCAGTGACTTACTGCTCCTTCAGAAGTGTGTTGCGTTTGTACATTATGGGGTTAGTCTTGGTTTTATTCTATTCTGCCATGGTCTTGCGCTAAGTTCTGTTAGCTTCACACAAGCTAGAGTCACCTGAAAGAGGGAGCCTCGACTTAGAAAACGTCTCCATTAGATGGGGCTGTAGGCAAGCCTGGAGGGCATTTTCTTAATTAGTGATTGATGTGGTAGGACCCAGCCCATTGTGATTGCATCATCCCTGGGCCTGGTGGTCCTGGGTGCTATAAGATAGCAGGCCCCGCAAGTCATGTGGAGCAAGCCAGTAAGCAGCACTCTATGGCTCCTGAATCAGCTCCTGCCTCCAGGTTCCTGCCTTGTTTGAGTTCCTGTCCTAACTGCTTTTGATGACAAACTTGCATAGAAGTGTGAGTGAAATAAACCCTTTCCTCCACAAGTTACTTTTAATAATGGTGTTTCATCAAAGCAATAGTAACCCTAATTAGCACACTGTCTCTTCACAGAAATAGCTAAGACACTGTTTCTGATCTTACCTACCGGTCTCTGTCTTTTGATTGTGTGGTTAAGACTGAAGCTGTTGAAAGGTGAATTTATTCCTGTTATTTTGTCGTGTTTGTTTCTCCTCTCCTCGTAGTTAACTATTATTCTGGCATGGGTTATTCTTCCTTGTGGCTTTAGAAATAGCTGTTTTTCTCTTCAGACTAAAGGATTCCTTCAGGTATCGTCTGTAAAGCTGGCTTGGTTGTTATAAAATCCTTTAGTCTGTTTCTATTATGGTAGTTTTATTTCTCTTTCCTTTATGGCAGGTAGCTTTGCAGGCTGTAGTAATCTGGGTTGGGGGTCATTGTTCAAATCTTGAAATGCATCTTCCCAGGGTCTCCTGGCTTTTAAAGCCTCATTTGATAAGTTTGTTGGGGTCTGCCTCTATATTCTTTCTTGACACTTTCAGTATACTGCCTTTGCTTTTGTGTATTTAGTGTTTCCATTAAAATACGACAGGGAAGATTCTTTTCTGATCTTATCTTTTTGGTGTCCTAAATCCTTCTGTATATGGATTAGTATCTCTTTTCCTAACTGGAAATGTTTCATTTGTGGTTCTTCTGGGGGGAAAAAAAAGAAGATATATTTTATTTTTATTTGTGTGTTAGTGTATGTACTTGTGTGTATGTACGTGTGTGCATGCACACTCATGCAAATGCCCAAGGAAGCCAGAAGAAAGATTATTTGATCTTCTGGAGTTTGAGTTGCAGGCGTTTGTGAGCTGGAAATCAACCTTGGGTCTTCTGTAGGGCACACATGAACTCACAGGCATGTCATAGAATACACAGGAAGGTCACAAGGTGAGTTGTCGGAGGAATTGCTTCCCTCCTTCCACCACATGGGTCCTAAGGAATTGAACTCCGGTTGTCAGGCCTGGCAGCAAGCAGTTTTACCAGCTGAGCCGTCTCACTGGCTTTTTTTTTTAACCTGTTAGTGTCCTTTTGAAAATACATGTTTTTATAATGAGATTTTTCTCCTATGCTCAACCATAGATTTGGTCTTTCATAATGTCACAAACCTCAGAATAACCACTTGTGCTTGCTTATATTACTTTATTATTTTAAACTTACATTTAGAGAGAGAGAAAGAGAGTATGTGTGTGGACAGCTTGCAGGGATTAATTCTTTTCTACAATATGGGTCCCAGGGATTGAACTTAGCTCATCAGTCTTGGCAGCGAATGCCTTTACTTGTTGAGCTGTCTTGCCGGCCATTGTTAC
The DNA here is from genome assembly GCA_902168415.1 of Peromyscus melanophrys. Taxonomy (NCBI): domain Eukaryota; kingdom Metazoa; phylum Chordata; class Mammalia; order Rodentia; family Cricetidae; genus Peromyscus; species Peromyscus melanophrys. The sequence goes on from CABHPR010135420.1 coordinate 7,045, forward strand.
TTTCTCTTTGTCCTGTGGAAGTGTCCAGTTCTTCCACTGTGTTTGTGCCCAGATAATCTCTTCTCTGATCCATTCTGTCAGTGATACTTTGTTCAGAGCTTTTTATTTGGTTGCTGTGTTTTTTATTTCTACCATTTTATAATGGTTTTTCTTTAGTATTTCTCTGTTGGATTCCCCTTTCATATTCCCCAACACCTTCCTTATTTCATTCTGCTGTTAGTGTTTTTGAACATTCTTAAAATCATATTATGAATTCTCTGGGATTCCATCTAGCTCACCCTCAATGGGTACCATTACTGTAGGATTAGACTTTTTGGAGGAGCTGTGTTGAACCTATGGAGGTTATAATTAAGTAGTACAAAGAGGAAAGGATAAAGAAAGAGGACATACATGTAATGTGGTAGATAGTAAAGACATTTCCTGTAACCTGGGTGGTGAGGCATAAGAACAGTCTAAACTTTACTGAGTAACGTACAAACGAAACCATCATGAGACACATGTGATCTGAACCAGAACGTGGTTGTTTGATGACAGGGTCCTGAGAGAAAGGAAAGAAAGTTGGGCTCAGGAGGTCTTACACAAGCTAGGTCTTATGCCAGTTTATTAAGAGGCACAGCATCTTATACACAGTTTGCAGGGGAAAATGGGACAAAATAGCAGAAAGGTAACACAGGATATGTCAGGTATGCCTCAGATCTAAGGTTCCTTGAGACTGATGACCACAGCCCTTCAAGGAGTGGGAAAATTGAGTGCCTAGGATCCCAAACCTTAGCTCTCCCAAGGCCCTGGCACCAGGCCATTACTGGCCTTGCTAAGTATGTCCCTGGTTTTAGAAAAGGAACTAGGTTCCTTCTCACTTATCAAGGCTTCAGGAAAAGTTCTGGAACTGGACTGGCTCTCAACACATATGGTAGGAGTAGAGATAAAGTAATAGAAAATAAGAAATCAAAAGGGTATTTATGCAGTAGCCTTGCAGGCACAGCTATGCTGATCTGAAAGGTGAAGTTCTTGGATCCCTCCAGCCCTAGCAGGCTCTACTTGGTGCAGTGTGAAGGAGCAGGAATGGAACCCTTTGCTCTGCAGCTTCCTTGTTCTCTGTGGTCTGGGAGTATGGGAAGGGGACTTGTAGGTTCTTTCCTGGTAGACCTTCACTTAGACCCCTGCACCCCCCTTGGCCTCCTCTGGTCACTGGGTCTGTACACATGAGGAGTGCCACTTCTTCTGCAGCTTCTACTGTGTTCCCTCTGGCAGCTTCCTCTTCATACCCCACCTCACCTCCCTGTTCTCCTGTGATTTGCCAGAGCGGAAAACCAAACTTACTAACCTCCTACTTTTAAACTTACTAACATTTAAACTTACTAACATGGCCAGGTGGTGGCGCACACCTTTAATCCCAGCACTCGGGAGGCAGAGTCAGGCAGATCTCTCTGAGTTCGAGGCCAGCCTGATCTACAGAGTGAGATCCAGGACAGGCACCAAAACTACACAGAGAAACTCTGTCTCGAAAAACAAACAGACAAACAAACAAAACTTACTAACTTGTTCTAGCAGTGCCTCCTGTCTTCTGTCTGAACGTTGAAATCACTTTGGCTGCTTTAGAAGCATTGTTGGAGTCCCACCATGGGATTTGAATGGTTTTGAGTGATGTGTGAAGGTTGGGTTTAGGATGATCTCTGGTTCATTTGAAAACTCAAGTTTGAAGACTTTGTTGTCCCCTACCCCTTGTCTGCTGCCTTCCCTCCCTCCCTCCCTTTGTGCTGGGATGGAATGCTGGGTGATTGCTTTACCATTGACCTTCATCTTCAGCTCATGAGCTGTTTGGATTAGCAGTTTACTGAGTTTTTTGTATATTTAAGTAAAATTGAATCTTTAAATATGATTTCGACATTGTTCTTGTAACAACAAAGACTAGATGATGACCCCATGTGGTTTAAAAACAACCAGAGAGGTAGAGAGGTAGCACGTGTTTCTGTGGAAAAGTTTAGAACATGGTGAACTATTAGTAACTTTAAAAATGATTTTTAAATTTGTGACTCTTACTGAAATATTAATATGGTCATTTGCTTGTTAATTTTCAGTCTTGTTTTCTTTTCTTCACCTGCTTTATAATGTTCTTGAAAGCACCATTGTGATTGAGTAGATAACCAATTCTTAGAAAATGAATTGTAAAGTAATCAAGCATGTTTCTTCTTAGTCTTGAAATTTAAACCTAATTGTGGTATTATTCAAGTAACTTTGTACTTTGATCTTTTAGAACTGAAGCTGGGAGAACTACTTCATGATAAGCTGTGAGTATTCGTGTCTTTTGAAATAGTGTAATACTTTAATCTTTTTTTCTCATGTAGAATATTCCTTGAAGTCCAAGTAAATTTATGCTTCAGAGCTGTGAAAATGAGTTATAAATGTAGTTTCAACTTGGGTGAGCTATCTTGAGTGACTGACCTGGTTAAGACATGAAACATGAAACTGTGGGATCCTTTTCATGAAGGTGGACATACTGAACATGGGATTCCTTGAAGAAAACTCTCAGTTGTATGTCTAGTGTGGTGGATTTATCAGTGACTGAATGCTAGTGTGGAAGAAAATTGAAGATCCCCAGGTGAAACAAAGAAAAGGAAGTACTGGCCTGTGTATTTTCTGTTTATTCCCCCACTGTGCTGGAAACACTGTGTGGCATGGCTGCTTCAGGGTGAGGACAACAAAATCTTGAATTAGCAAGTAGATAAAATTAGACAGTCTTTGCTAGAGTAACAGGAAGAGGCTGAAATTTGCTGTTAAAACCTTAGTGTGCAAAGAATCATCTAGAAAACTTTAAAAACACTGGCTGGATCGAAGTTGCATATTTAGTAAGTTGGCTTGAGAACAGTGTTTGAATTTGCAATAGCTTCTCAGGTGAGATAAGTTGCTAATCCACATTGAGAACTGTCTTAGGGTTTTTGTTGCTGTGAAGAGACACCATGACCACTGCAATTTTTATAAGGAAAACAATTAATTGTGATGGTTCCCTTACAGTTTCAGAAGTTCAGTCTATTATAATGGTGGGGAGCATGGCAGCATGCAGGTAGCTGTGGTGCTGGCTACATCTTTCCTTGCAGGCAGCAGGAAGTTGACTGAGACACTGGATGGTATCCTGAGCATAGGAAACCTCAGAGCCCGCTCCCACAGTGACACACTTCATCCAGCAAGGCCACATCCCCTAATAGTGCCACTCCCTATGAGATTATGAGGACCAGTTACTTTCAAACTACCACAAGAATTTAGCTATTTCTGCAATCGCTTTTCCTTTATAACTTGTAGATTATCAGAGAAGAGGTTTTGTTTGCTTGTTTTGAAGGTTTAGAACCTAAATCTGATTTATTTTTTCAAATTGTATAAATAAACATTTGGATTTTCCCATGTGATGAGTGGTTTTTTCTCAACAGTGTTGATTGGTGTTTCCAGTAGTGTGGAATTCCTTCTTTTTGCTTAATTCCCATAGAACGTGGGTGTGTAATGTTCATAGAATTTTCCATTAGTCTGTGTGTTCTAGAATGTTTCTATTTATTCTCACTTTATAGCATTGTTTGGTAGTTGATGAAGCCATATTGTTTTATATTGTTTTTGTTGACAAAATAGCATTCTTGAGTGCTTTCTTTTTTAACTTGCTTTCCTTTTTAACTCTTTGAAAAAGTACTGTTCCAGTCAGGATTTTTGGGCTTTGATTAAAGCTGATTAGCAGTCACCTAATTTGTGTGTGAGAGTTGTGTTTCCTGTACTATAAGCAGATTGCCAGAGTGTCTTAACCTGAGCATCACATTAAGGTCATGGCAGGAAATTTGTATCTGTGGAGTTTATTTTGTTCTTTTAAAACTGGGATTGAACCCAGGCATTTCATGTGCTAGCCAAGCTTTTTGGCACTGAGTTACCTCACCAGTCCTGAAAATTCTTTTTCACATCTTTCTGTTGGTTTTCAGTGTATGTGCTGCTGAAGCAAGCCCTCTGTTGATTTTTATTTAAGAGAAACGATTCCGAGTGTGGTGTAGTTGTCAGTAGTTTGGTCAGTCAGGCTTTAGTTCAACCTCAGCTTTTCCTCTGCATCCCTTGAGGCATATCTCAAGTCTTTCTAATCAGTTTTCAATATATATATATATTTCAATATATATATATATAGTAGCTATTTTTCATGGTGAACAGTCAGAATTTCTGGATTGTTTTCCATTATGTAATCACCAAAATTTTGGGTTTTGTAAATTAATTATCGTATCATTAAGATATGAAGAAAATGGAGCTACAGCTGGGGAGATGGCTCAGTTGGTAAACTGTTTGCCTTGTAAACATGAGGACCAGGTTTAATCTAGAGCCCTGTAAAATCCCTGCATGAGTTTGTAATCCCGGAAATGGGGAGGCGGAGACAAGAGGATCACTAGGGATTGCTGGCCACCCAGCCACCTTAATTGGTGAGCTCCAGGAAAGTGAGCAATGTGTCTCCAAGGATGACACCTGAGCCTGTCCTCCAGCTTACACGCACACGCACTCACACATAAAAAAAAAGATACATAAAAAAATTACACATGATAGCATTATTCTGAAAGTTAAAATTATTTAAGGAATGTAAAGTCAGTTGACAGGAGTCGATCTCTTCCAAAAGCTGCTGATTCACATCCTGTTGAAGGAAATGTAAAGATGTTTTCATTCTTTCCTCCACAGGACATGTAAGATAATGTGTATAGTGAGTACATGAATTTTTGTGCTAAATGATAATTAATTGAAATAGAAATTTTAGCAAATAATACACATAATACAAATAAATACATGGAATACTGTAGTTGTCAAAAGTACTGCGACAATTTTTGTACCATTGTGGAAATCTGGGTTCAAAAACAGCCTGTGGGTTCATTTATTTGTAGATTTGGTCTTTTTGAAGCCATGTCTGCTATTGAAATGATGGATCCCAAGATGGATGCTGGTATGATTGGAAACCAAGTGAATCGGAAAGTTCTCAATTTTGAACAAGCTATCAAGGTAGTTATTGTATTTTTGTATGTCTCTGGCTTTTAAAACATACCTTTTTTTTTAAATGTTAAAACGTGCTCGGCCAGGCAGGTGGTGGCTCATGCCTTTAATCCCAGCACTCAGGAGGCAGAGGCAGAAGGATCTCTTGTGAGTTTGAGGCCAGCCTGGTCTACAGAGTGAGTTCCAGGACAGCCTGGTCTACAGAGTGAGTTCCAGGACAGCCAGGGCTACACAGAGAAACCCTCTCTCAAAAAACCAAACGGAAAAAAAAATGTGCTTAATACTGAAATCATATAGGCAACTCTACTCTATTCTTAAAAGCCTCTCAGACACAAGAATTAGCAATACTCTAAAGCAGGTCGGATGGTACTTTCCTATAATCTCAACACTTGGGAGGTAGAGGCAGGAGGATCAGGAGTTTAAGACTGCCCTCAGCTATATAGTGATGTTGAGATCAATCTGGGCATCATGAAACCTTGTCTAAAAGTACATATATTTGTTATAATATTTAGTTACCAGTCTCAATTAAAACCTAGAAATTAATGACCGGAGGTCCTCATGAACTTGCTCTAAGTTGTCCACTTGTGCATTCTTTGAATTAATTTTGAGTATATATTCAGGATGCTTGACTCAGATTACATTTCATATCGTTATATACGGAGATGCTAGGGTAGGAGAATGCTGTGAGGTCCAAGCTACAGAGTGAGTTAGTATTTTTAAAAAAAAAAAAAAAAAAAGTAAATGAAATAAGTAAAACTTATTTTAAGCCAGTAGGTAGGTAGCATATGCCTGTCATCCCAACCTGGGCTATGTAACTTTGACTGTGCTTTCAGAATACTTAATAATTTGGCATCTCTTCCTCCTCCTGCCCTTTTCTTCCTTCCTTGAGACACAGCCTCAAGTAGTCTGCACTGATATTAAACTTGCTGAACTCTTGTTCCTCCTGACTCCACAAATGCTGGGCTTATAGACCTGCGACACCAAGTGTAGAAAGAGTGGGCTTTTTATTATAAAGACCTTTTTGTTTCAAATTAGACTTTGATTTTTCTTACTCAAGATTTAAGACAGAAATTAATAAAGACTTATTTAAGATATGTAGTTTCTTCAATTATGTGTTAAAAATAAGGTTTGACAAAGTACATATGTCTCACTGGGTGTGATAGTGCAGGCTTGTCAGTCAGCTCAGCTCTGGAGAGGTTGAGGCAGGAGGATCAGGAGTCCCAGATCGTCCTGGTCTCTACATGACTACTGCAGACAGAACGAGAAACAAGATTTTGTTCCTAAGAACAAAAAATTAAGTTGGTGTCTTGGTTTTATCAGAGGTTAGTGTTTTCTTTCATTTATTTTTTTTTAAACAAATACCTAATTTTAAAATTCAAAACACAAAATAACTTTTTTTTTTTAACTTCGTTTGTTTGCTCCTTCCTTTTTAGGATGGCACCATTAAAATTAAAGATCTTACCTTGCCTGAATTGATAGGAATAATGGATACCTGTTTTTGCTGTTTGGTAAGAATTAAAACAAGACTATTGGTTAATTGAACTGTGACTTACCTGAATCTTTGAATTTAAAGTGTGTGTACCATGTTGAATATGAAATTATGCAGTGCCAGGCCTCAGAAGTAGACACAAGATTCACAGGCTCAGTTAAGCCATAGGAAACAGTGCTTCATTTTCCAGCTGGCATTGTTGTGGTCATGTGTTCTGTTCAGTGGGTGCTTTGTTTCAGTGAAGATAAGATTACAGCCATTATCCAGAATGCTCTGGTTTGTTTTCAAGTTATCAAGGGAAATCTGTAATTGAGGTGCCATGAGATGAGCACAGTTGAAGCGAAGGGAGGTTGACTGGCTTTGGAGATATGCTTTGCTGCTCTAGGATAAATTGTCATGAACAGGCTGTCCTCTGCAACAGAAATATTCTGGTGCTTTATCTGTGTTAAATACATGTCTTCTCCAGGCATGGTGGTTTAATTATAGAAATTTTTCCTTTTTTTTTTTTTGTAGTATTTGTTGATTGTCCATCAGGCAGTATTGGTAATGGAATGTGTTGGAAGCACAGGCACACTAGTTGATATGTACTGTTTCTCACTTAGGTCTTGCTTATTTGAGGTTCCAGCATTTTATTATAATGCCTGAGGCTGCATTGCTGAAAGGGGTACAACCAGAATTCTGTCTCTGTCTCGAAAAAATTTCATTATCTTTTAGCAATGTACTATTCATAAAGGAATAGGGAAGGCCAGGGAGGGTTGCTGGGAATAGATATGCAGACACAATCTGATAACTAGTGAGTAGTTTTGTGATGGTGTTGTAGGGTCAGAGGGGGTCTAATATCCCAGGTAAGGGACTAAGAAGGAGTATACAAAGGAAGTAATACTGGTATGGGATTGTGAAGAGTTCAGGCCTTTGACTAAAATGTTCACAGCATTGTAAAAGAGGGAAAATTGCACCTGCAGATCAGAGTTGGCAGGGAGCCAAGAGTAAAGGTCACTAACAATAGAAGGATGGAAAGGTAAGCAGAGGGAAAATTTTCTTCAAAGGTGAGAAGCAGCTGTATGAGACTCTAAAGATGGTCTTTAAGAGTCTGGGCTTTAATAAGACATGGTTTTTCATCTGGAAAATCATTCTAAGTTCACATCTTAATTATAACATTCCCCATCCATTTCTCACTGTGTCTTCTAGTAACATATGTTTTCCTCCAGCTGCATAATTCTTGGTTTTAGGGTAAAATACAATAGTATAAACCGGGGAAACTTATTTAAAGTTGTTATATATAGGAGGATGAAAATAGCCTCTTTTCTAGAGGACTAGAGAAACACAAGATAAAATACATGAAACTATCTAGCATAATTTGGGGGAGATGGCAGTTAGTACTGACTGTTGTTCGTGTTCCAGCCTTTAGCTTACGGAGAAATAGTGTTGAATGTTTGTCTTTTGGAGAAAGATCTTGTTGGAGTAGCAAGCCCTGTATGGGAGGCAAGAAAACTTGTGTGGTTTATTTAATAATCTAAAGGAGACAATCTGTTGTTGCTAGTGATGGGAGGAGAAGCATAGAACCTGGTCAGTGGTAAGCCTGAATCCCTAACCATGAGTTTTTATTGATTACATCGTGGAGTTGTTTGCTTTTGAATGCTATATAGTTTCTCTGTTTTGATTAGACACTAAGATGTTGCAGACTGGAATATTAGGCTTAAGAATACTTCTCATAGATGGCTAGGCACTTACAGTGCAGGAGTACTGTGGTTTGAAAATCTGAAATATGGAGCTAAGGGAGCTCTAAGGGAGTACTAGCCTCACGTACAAAAAAGTTTCACGTTCCAGAGCTCAGCCTATATAGGCTTTTTGAAAAATGTAGCCAGTGAAAGCAAGTTCTCAGTCCTGTCTTCTGTGACAGTCTCTTCAATTAATTATCTTTTCAGTGTTGTGATTAATTATACTAATAAGGGTCTAGGACTCTCTGGCTCAGTTTAGACTTTGCAAACCCTGTATATCACTTTAAGTGATTAATTCTCTCTCTGTCTCTCTCTCTGAACAGATCACGTGGCTAGAAGGCCATTCTCTGGCACAGACAGTGTTTACGTGCCTTTACATTCATAATCCAGACTTCATAGAAGATCCTGCCATGAAAGCTTTTGCTCTGGGAATCTTGAAGATCTGTGACATTGCAAGGGAAAAAGTAAATAAAGCTGCTGTTTTTGAAGAGGTAAAGAAACCCAGAAGCTCTTGGCCATCTTGCCTTGCTGTAGATGAATGATTCTGTGATATATGTATATGATGCATGCATTTGTCCACATGTATAACTAAGGAATAGTTACTAAAGAGCATTGCTGTTGCCATGTGTGGAATATGCCTGTAGTCCAGACACTCAGAACACAGAAGCAGAGAGGGGTAATGAATTCAAGGCTGGCCTGGGCTATACAGTAAGACCCTGTCAGGGTGAACATTGCAGCCTGTGGTGGCACACACCGGTATGATCCAGCTATCGGAGAAGGTAAGGCAAGGGATCTCAAAGCCATTGTTCTGAATTCTGACTATGTATTAGCTATATAGTGCTCTTCTCCTCAGGAAAGAGCTTTCATCCTACTCTGCTCGTATAAGTCCTGCTTACTGAGTGTCCTGTGAACATATAGACATTCAGGAAAACAGTCACTGCCCTCTGGCCTCATGAGGGTTTTTTTTGTCAGGATTGCCAACTCCCCAATAAACAACAAAGAGACTTATTGTTAATTATACATGCTTGGCCGATAGCTTAGACTTGTTACTAACTAGCTCTTACAACTTAAATTAACCCATATTAATTTACATGCTGCTATGTGACCTGAGGCTTGTTATCTCATTTTCTTTTTTTCCTTTGGTTTTGTTGTTGTTGTTTTGGGCTTCAAGACGGAGTTTCTCTGTTTAGTCCTTGCTGTCCTGAACTCACTTTGTAGACCAGGCAGGCCTTGAACTCAAGAAATCGGCCTTCCTCTGCTGGGATTAAAGGCATGCACCACCACTGCCCAGCCATTACCTCATTTTTCTGCATACCCTGCTCCCTCTGAATCTGGCTAGTGACTCCATCCTTCTTCCCCATGTTCTCTCAGTCTCACTCTCCCGCCTAACCTCTTCCTGTCTAGCTATTGGCCAGTTGGCTCTTTATTAAAACAATGAGAGCAACACATCTTCACAGTGTACAAAAGGATTATTCCACAGCATTAAAAGGCCAAGCATACAGGCATTGGTTAGGAAGGTCAAGAAACAGCAGTGTGCAGAGTATGGTAAGGGCACAGGCATTTTCTCCTATCTGTTCTGGGTATCTCAAGGAGTGTGATGTTCAGATAGGAAGACATTCTTGTAAGAAATTAGGGAGCTGGAAGGATTATTGCTGGAGAGAATTTATAGCTGGAGTTTTCTCTAGTCCTGCCCGGGCCCACAGCCACTCAGACCCAAATAAACACACAGAGGCTTATATTAATTAAAACTGTATGGCCTAATGGCTCAGGCTTCTTGCTAGCTAGATCTTACATCTTAAATTAACCCATTTCTATAAATCTATACCTTGCCACGTGGCTCACTGGTATCTTTACATCTTGCTTCCTCTGTGTCTGGCTGGTGACTTCTGACTCCACCTTCTTGTTCCCAGAATTCTCCTCTCTGCTCATCCCACCTATACTATACTTCCTGCCTGGCTACTGGCCAATCAGCGTTTTATTTATCAACCAAATCAGAGCAACACATTCACAGCATACAGAGCGATATCCACAGCAAGAATTCAGGAATGAGACTGCACTGCCCCAACACCCACATCAGGTGCTCATACCACCAGTGGGCACTGCGTGCACACATGCACAGAGACGACATTTGTAAAATATTTTGGTTTTGGATGTGCATTTTCTTTTCGATAATTATCCTGCTTTGTTTAGCTCCTGTACTAATGAGCTCTTATGCTGGCTCCTGGGAGTCTTTTCCCTCAGTTCATTCTTTACATTACCATAAACTGTCTTCCTAAAAAAAAACTTAACCTGGTCATAGTCTTGCTGTTTCAAAAATACATTTAACAGAAGTAGTAATACTTGTGCATATTTACAAAAGTTACATAGGTCATCAGAGTTAAAGAGTGGTCCTTTGCTCTTTTGTTACCATTCCATAACAATAGTTTTAAAAGCTTTTTTTCTTACAGCAGTATTTTGATCTCTAGGTTTAAGAATTTCACAGTTTTAGCATTGATGCTATGGATGTATTATTCTATTGCCTCGGATAGTAATTTATTTTGGGGGGAGGTCATCACTGAGTGCTGACATAGTTATGGATGTGTCAGTATTAATGGAGATAAGTCCATGTACATCCTATACTTCCTTTTCTTGCAAAGGCTTGTTTGCTAAGGAGATGTCTTAGTTACGGTTCTATTGCTGTAAAGAGACACCATGACCATGACAACTCTTATAAAGGAAAATATTTAATTGGAGCTGGCTTAGGGTTCAGAGGTTAGTCCATTGTTATCATGGAGGGAAGCATGGTAGCACGCAAGTAGACATGGTGCTACAGAGGTAGCTGAGAGTTCTACATCTGGATCAGCAGACAGTGGGAAGAGAAGAGTGACACTGGGCCTGCCTTGAGCATCTCAAACCTCAAAGCACACCCCTTGTGACAACACTTCCCCCAACAAGGCCACACCTTCTAATAGTGCCACTTCCTGAGTCTTTGGGGGCCATTTTCATTTAAACCACCTCAAGTGATGACTTTTTTTTCTTTTACTTAATTTTCTAAGGAATCCCTGATCTTCCCTCCTCTGTTACTGCTTTGTAATAATCAGATAATCAGTCAGTTAGGTACATATTTTTGAATGAGATGTTAATTTTTTTTCTTCCTGTAACATTGGTTGCTTTCTGGGTGACTACACAGCTGTCACACTGCTTCCTCTCCTTACTCGTTCTCCTCCTCTCTCCAGGATTCTGTTTGCTCTTCTTTTTGTTAGCCTTTATCTGGAGCTCATGCCTCTATTGTTCTTAGTTTATTGCTTGGCTTAGGGGAGCATCTCTGGTTTCTTTCAGGGAAGAAACTTTTGAGACTTTTCATGGTACGAATTATTCCCTTCACATGTGCCTGATAATTGGACTGTGATGGAGTGTGAGATTAGACAGTGTAGATGTCAAGCTGTGCTGTGTTCTAATTCCAGAGGTGCAGTCTGCTCTTTACGTGAGATCCACATTTTCTCTTTGGAAGCTAAGATTTTGCTTGTTAGTAAACATCTGTTAGACATGTCATCGTGTTAATGGTTAGTGTTGTTGGTGAAAGCCTCTCTCTGTGCCTGCCTGCATAGATGATTTATGTCTTCTAGAACAAAGTTCTTTCTTCTTCATCCAGGAAGATACCCTATTTAGGACTGACTGAATGCTCCAAAGTTGTATGGGCCTTTTCAGCTCCTGAATGTGCTCTCATGAATGTACGCTGACCCTAAACCTTGACCTATTCAAAGATGACACTCTAGCAGCTCCACTCATACATTAGCACATAGATGTGCTTTATGCTGTACCTCATAACGTTGTCCTTCATCTTCTGCCCAAATCTGTGGGTTTTTTGTTTTCATTTTTCTTTACTAAGAAATTTTCTACTCACTACATACCACCCACAGATCCCATCTCCTCCCTCCTCCCACCCCCCAGCCCTTCCTCCCAAGCCACCCCACATCCCCACATCCCCCAAATCAAGGTCTCCCATGGGGAGTCAGCAGAGCCCAGCACACTGAGCCTAGGCAGGTCCAAGCCCCCTCCCCACTGCACCAAGGCTGTGCAAAGCACAAGGGGTCAGACCACCGGCACTGGGCTCCCAAAAGCCTGCCCATGCACCAGGGATGGATCCCGATCCCCCTGCCTGGGTGCCTCCCAAGCAGCTCGAGCCAAACAACCGTCTTTCATGTCCAGTCCCATGGGAGCTTCACAGCCACTGGTCTACAGTTCATGGGCTTCTACCAGTGTGGCCGGTCATCTCTGCAGGTCTCCCCATCATGATCTAGACGTCCCTCGCCTGTAGAATCCCTCATCTCTCTCATCGATTGGATTCCCGGAGCCATGATAGATGAGGACATCATGGAAATAGGAAGAGGCAGGGTGCCGGGGAGACTCTCAGAAATCCACAAGGATGACCCCACCTGGGAGTGCTGGCAGTGGTCTAGAGGGTGCCTGGACTGGTTACTCTAGTGACCGGTCTAGTGAATACCCTAACCACCATCATAGAGCCTTTGTCCAGTGACTGATGGAGGCAGATGCAGAGATTTACGGCCAGGCACCAGGCTGAGCTCCGGAAATCTGAGGGTTTTTACCACCAGGTTGTTAGGGTGGCATCTATACCCATTTTCTCTGTTTCCTTTTCTTCTATTGAATCCACTCCAGTCAGACTGAGCCTTTCTTCTAGTTAAACTATCGTCATGGTGATCAAAGACCTCAGAGGCCAGAGAGACCACAAAGAGGGAGAGACTGAGGAAAGAGACCAAAGGAGAAGCAAAGAGACCAAAAGACTAAATATAATTAATACCTTGTTGTTGGTGGACTTTTCTGTCTCACCAGCCAGCTCCCAAATACCACAAAGAGACTTATTATTAACTATAAATGGTTGGCTGATAGCTTAGACTTGTAACTAACTAGCTCTTACAACTTAAATTAACCCATTTTTATTAATTTATGTGCTGTCACATAGCTCATGGCTTGTTTCCTCATTTTCCACACAAGCTAGCAACTCTGCCCTTCTTCCCAGCGGTCTCTCAGTCTGGCTGTCCTGTCTAACCTCTTCCTACCTAGCTATTGGGCAGTTAGCTCAGGAAAATTGTAAGACTAGCTATTTAGTCTTTAACTCCATTAAAGACCCCAGAAGGATGTAATATTATATAAGGACAGGGACATCTGGCTGCCTGGACAATCACCCAAAGTTCCTCTGCAGTGTTGTGGCATCCATCTTTGGCCTACAGGCCTAGAATATCTGACACATTTCTGTGAAGCAGGGGATTCTGAAGGACGGTCCTACCTTGTCTTGGCAAAGTTTGGCAGTCACTTCCTTTTGTGTCCTGCTGGTCCAGTTTGGACAGTATACTGTCAGCAGTCGAAGCAAGGGCAGTTTTCTTACTCAAATGATTAGCTTTTGCCATAAAGAAAGCAAACTCCAAACAGAGGTTCTTTGATGCCTATCATTTTCTTTTGAAGTAAATTGGTGCTGCCAAGAGCAGACTTGTCTCCCTCTCATTAAAAGCCTCAGGTTATTAAACATATTAAATGCCATATTCTGTAGGTCTTTGAAGTGTTTGAAGACCATCTATCTAAATATATTTGTTTAACCTTGAATACATACTTAATATGACTACAAGTTTGATTATAGATTATAGATGACTACTAACCTTCATTTCTTAATTGTAGATTACAGTTTTAAATGAGCTGCATAAGCACAATACCCCAAATAAGAGTAGAAATATACATACAATATAACAAAAATAACTTTAAATTTGTATAAGTAAACCAAAATCCATACCAATGTAAAATATCTGAGATTAATAGTTGTTTTTTTATGCTATATTCCCCTAAGTGATAACAAATATCTATAACCCAACAAATAACCAAAGACCATATATCCATCCCATCTCTTGGGAATGTGGGTGTTGTTTTTTTCTAGACTGCTTCCTGTTGGCTGGGAGTGAAACCATCTTTAGGGGTCCCTGAGAAAATTGAGATAATGACCAAGTCCTGGGAAGACCAGCTGTAACCTTTGTAACCTGTCAGGATTCAGGAGGTCTCCCATGATGAAACCTAATTCATACCAACCGGGAACAGATCCACAGCCTCTCATTTCCTGTGGAAATAAAAGCAAAACCTCTTCTCCAAAGTATTTTTGACTTCCATTTGACAAATATATTTTTTGACTTCCATTTTAAAGTTAAGGCATTCTCAAAATAACTAGGCTGGTTTATTTTAGCAGTTTTTTCAATCCCATGTCTCTTAGCAACTGTCCTTTTGCTTATCAGCAGTCAAAAAATTCATAATCAACATAGTAACATACAGCATGCAGACTTCCTTTGTATTTCACATCTCTGCATGGCTTATTCTTTTTTTTTTATATTAGTTTACTTCTCTCTTTAAAGACTTTATTATTGTTAAACTACCTACTTTTTTAATTACTGTCTGTATACTTTCTCTTTTCTTTAAGCCTAAGCAGATTTTTAAACACTGAAACCTGTTGAGAGGGTGTTTTTTGTTTTTGTTTTTGTTTTTCTGTCTGAACATGCTTTACTGTGTATCTGTAACCTTTTCTGTGTTTATGAGCAAAACTTTTTTTTCCTTTTTTCCAAGACAGAGTTTCTCTGTGTAGCTTTGCGCCTTTCCTGGAACTCACTCTGTAGCCCAGGCTGGCCTGGAACTCACAGAGATCCGCTTGCCTCTGCCTCCCGAGTGCTGGTATTAAAAGGCGTGTACCACCACTGCCCAGCTTACATGAGCAAAACTTTAAACCTGCCCCATGGCTTAGCTCATGGCACCCTGGCAGCTCAATCACACAGGTAACTGCTCTGAGATGTGTCTCTGTACCATTGCTGGCATGAGAGACACGAGACTAGGAAGCCATGTTTGGCTCGCTTTTTGTGTGTTCAGAACATTTTTTAAAGCTTTCTCAGGTCATATGTGGATGTGAGTGCTGGACGTTGGGCGCCATTTGATAGCAGACTTTTCTGTCCCACCAGTCAGCTCCCAAATAACCACACAGGCTTATTATTAATTTATAAATGGTTGGCCAATAGCTTAGGCTTGTTACTAACTAGCTTTTACAACTTAACCCATTTCTATTAATTTACTTTCTGTCATATAGATCATGACTTATTACCCCATTTTCTACATGCCCTCTTCCTGTGTCTGGCTATCAGCTCTGCCCTTCTTCTTCACATTCTCTGAATCTGGCTCTTTCACCAAATCTCTTTCTGCCTAGTTGTTGGCCAGCTGGCTCTTTATTAAACCAGTAAGAGCAGCATATTATCTTCATGTGTACAAAAGGATTATTCCACAGCTCCTTATTTTATAGTTTCTGTCATAGCCATGTAAAACTACTTGGGGAACAGATCCTGTTTCTTCTGTTACAGCCCTGACTCAGGCTGCCTTCAGTCCCTGCCTGGATAGTGGGTACAGTCAGTATCTGGCCTTCCTGGGTTGACTGTGATTTTTGTTCATAGTTCCACAGAGCTTTCAGAACAAATATTTTAGTGACAGCAGTTTGTTTTTGTGTCTTCCCCAGGTTACTCCAACTCAGTTCTTGTGAATGATACATGTTAGACAGCCTGTCAATGTTCAGTTAGACAGAGCCTACCACGTTCCCCTAGAAAAACCTTCCTTATGTTCTTTGGCTAAAACCTAATAGGTTGTTTGTCTTCTAACAGTTGACCTACTTATCTTTTAAGGAAAATTTGATAGATAGTAAATTTAAAACCCAGATTTTTCTTTTGACTACACAGCTCTCTATTCATTCATGGCCTCCATAGAATAAACAGTAACTAGTTCTTTCTAAATAAAGCAGATGTTCTTTGATTTTGCACAGTTTATGTACATTATTCCCCTATGTATTTAGTAATTTGCCTTTTGCATTTTGACTCCTGCTATGGAGTAAGTCAGTTTTAGTTAGGGTTTCTATGGTGATTTAAAACAACAACAACAACAAAAACAAAACTGAACATAAGCTACTTGGGAGGAAAGAGTTTATTTCAGCTTATAGCTCTCATGTCACACTTGATCACTGAGAGAAATCAGGGCAGGAACATGGAGGCAGGAGCTGATGCAGAGGCCTTGGGGTGTGCTGCCTACTGGTTTGCTTCTCCTGGCTTGTTCAGCCTGCTATCTTATACCCTAGATCCACCACCTGCACTGGGGTGGCACTGCCCACAGTGTGCTGGGCCTTCCCATATCAATCACTAATTGAGGAAATGTACTATACACACTTGCCTATAGGCAAATCTTATGGGGACATTTTCTTAATTGACGGTCCCTCTGCCCAAGTAGTCCAGTGTGTTTACAGTAAACTAACCAAAGAAGGCAGGAGCCTGGAAACAGGAACTAAAGCAGAAGGCATGGAGGAATGCTGCTGCTGACTTGCTCAACCTACTTTCTTGTGCAGCCTGGGACCACCTGTCCAAGATGGCACCACACACGGGGGCTAGGCCCTCCTACACCATCCTTTAACCACGAGCACACAGACTTGCCTTCTTATGGAGGCCAATCTTACGGAGGCACTTTCTCCGTTAAGATCCCCTCTGGTCACCCATATCCATCTAGCTTTGGGTTAAGTTGACAAAGTCATTCATCAGCACATACTGAACTGTGAGTCCTTTTATGCCAAACCCTGTGCTAAGCCCTGAAGATGAAGCAGTGAATTAAACAGAGCCCTGTTGTTCGAATCTTAGATGGCCTTTTAATAAAAAACCCAAAACCAGATATTGGGGTGAAAGCTGAAAGGTCAGAGAAGCAGAGCAAGCCACAGCCAACCTCACTTCACCAACTCTTCAGCCGATTCTGTTTCCTCAGACTGAAAGCCTGAGTCCTCACCTGAAAGGATCTCAGCTGAACTGCTTTAGTTCCTGTCTCCTCACACCTTATATACCTTTCTCCACTCAGCCATGTCACTTCCTGGGATTGAAGGTGTGTGTGCTTCCCAGTGCTGTGATTAAAGGTGTGTGCCACTACTGCCTAGCTCTGTTTCCAGTGTGGCCTTGAACTCACAGAGATCCAGACAGATCTCTACCTCCGGAGTGATAGGATTAAGGGTGTGTGCCACCACTGTCTGGTCTCTATGTCTAATCTAGTGGCTGGCTCTGTTCTTTGATCCCCAGGCAAGTTTATTAGGGTACACAATATATGACTACAAAGCCCTAATGTCATGATTATATTCTTTTGGACAAAGGTAATGTATAAGTACATATGTAATATCATGTGATGATAAGCTCTGTGAAGAAAAGTAACATGGGCTAGGGGGATATGCAAGTGTGTTAAGAGAGGATACAAGAGAAAAACTGCCTGTTGAGAACTGACACTATGGACTGGAATATAGTTAAGGATGGCCCTTGAAGATATTCTTAAAGACGTGCTTTGGGAGTGTTGCCAGTGTATACAAAGGTTACTGTGAGGTATGAAACCATGTAAGGGTTTTTATATGAGCAAGTGCCATATTCTGACTTCTGTAGAAGTTCCTTTGACATTTGGTAGTTGATACATTACAGCAAAGACTAGTCCATAGTCGGTGATACACACTTTTCGCCTCAGTACTCAGGAAGCAGAGGCAAGCAGATCTCTGAGTTTCAAGCCAGCCAGGGCTACCTGGTGTGTTGTCCCTGCCCCTATCACCACCACCAAAAATAAAAATAAAAAATTATACAGAGACAGTTGTGACAAGTGGTGGATGTGTCTGGTTAACAGGAATGAGGGGTGATGGTAACTTAAACTAGAGAGAGAGATGAGAAGTGACGAGGTTAGACTTGTAGGTCAGGCTTTCAGGTTTCCTTACGGATAGGATCAGGGGTTGGGAGGTGGAGGTATGTTGCCCATCTGTTAATGCTAGGAAAGTGGACATCAGGTTCTTTTTGGATATGTAAGGCTTGAGAAGTAGAGGTCCAAGGAAGGGTAGAGAAGAGTATCTGCTGAACCTGGGGGAGAAGCTGTCTCTGAACCTACACCTGAGTTTTTAGAAGACCCAGACACGTGTATCACACTACTCGGTTCCACATTGTGTGCTTTGTCTCTTTCCTTACATGATGTTCTGTTCTTCTCTGAGATAGACTAACTGATATGAGTTCAGTGCTCATTGTGTTTACTCAGCATCCCAGAGTTTTACCAGGAGTACAATTCTGTATATTTGTAGAAATTATAATACAGGGGAATGTTAAATTCATCTTCATAGAGAGCCCAACGAATCTTTTCATTGTCTCAGCAGTGAAATTTTGAAGGTGGGGCTGGAAATCCATGCTTTATTTTTTGTTTGTTTGTTTTCTTATGGTTTTTCAAGACAGGATTTTTCTGTGTAGCCCTGGCTATCCTGGAACTGGGTCTGTAGACCAGACTGGCCTCAGTCTCAGAGATTCCTGCCTCTGCCTCCCAAGTACTGCGATTAAAGGCATGTGCTACCACTGCCCGACTTGTTCGTTTGTTTTTTTGTTTTGTTTGTTTTTTTTTAAACCACGGGCAATAAAATGTACTTTTGCTGTTTTCTTTGAGTAATGCTACTTGAGAATGCTTAGGCTCTAGACCACTAACAAGCAGCTAAAACCAAGGACAGATAACAGCATCAATGTCAAGATGTCTAATTGTATGTCTACAAGGAAGGCCTAGCTGTATAACGACAATATTGAGACATACTGGATGACATTCTGTTTCTTTCTAAGTAACTAGTCATTTTGTTAGAGAAATATGGTTGTTGCTATTCAAGAGCATAATTACTCCTTTTTTGTATAGGAAGATTTCCAGTCGATGACATACGGATTTAAAATGGCCAACAGTGTGACAGATCTTCGAGTTACAGGTATAAACCATTCACAAGGATAATTCACAACAATAATTTGTAAGTTTTACATTTTGATTTGTTTTAAAACTTACTGTTTCTCATTGTAGGAATGCTAAAAGATGTGGAAGATGATATGCAAAGGAGAGTAAAGGTGTGTTTTCCTTTTCTCTAGTTTAGGGCTTGTTTTGTTTTGTGAAACAAGGTTTGACTGTGTAGCTCTGCATGGCCTGGAAGTCACTAGACCAGGCTGGGCTTGAACTCACTTCACCCTGTTTGCCTTTGCTTCCTTGGTGCTAGGGTGAAGGATGCACCCGTCAGGCTCAGCCAGGCCCTTTTAAAAGATGGTAGGACTTTTAATAGTGATGGTGATTTTTGTTGTGAGTTGGTTTTGAATGCATCAGAAAATTTTTTATTTTTATTTTTTTGAGACAAGGTTTCTCTGTGTAGCCCTGGCTGCCCTGGAATTTACTCTGTAGACCAGGCTGGCCTCAAACTCAGAGATCCCTCTGCCTCTTCCTCCCGAGTGCTGGGACTTAAAAAATTAGTCATTGTGAGACATATACTTTGCTTCTGTTATTTTGTTTTGCTTTTGTTGTTTTAATATCTGCTTCTCAAGATCTTTCTAATTTATATACAGATACATTCATAGGAAAGAGGAAAGTACTGAACACAGGCTTTTTTCTTTCTTTCAGATATTCTTTTCCTGAACATAGGTTTTTGTATATGCTCAGTAAATTAATTACTTCTTTACTTCTCTAGATTTGTATTGTCTTAATTTCTTCTTCTTTTTTTTTTTTAATTTTAGAGTACTCGAAGCCGACAAGGAGAAGAGAGAGATCCAGAAGTTGAACTGGAAGTAATTGCCCTTATTTTCTGTAGATAATGTCCTTTAATGCTGTAGTCCTTTGAACTGCATTGTAATTTATGGAAGCCCCTTTTATGGTATTTCTTTAACTGGACATTGCAAGGGACTTATTAATTCCTCTTATATTTTTATGTATAGAATAGTAATACATCTCTTTTGAATATCTGATTTCACAATTCTTTAGAATTCTTGGGAAGCAGAAACTAGAAAACAAGATCACTTATAGATGTTGTTTCAAAACTTAGCAAAATCGGAGAGGTGGCTCTGAGGTTAGGCGGCTGGCCCGCGGCGGCAGAGGTGGCGAGTTCGATTCCCGCGACCGCCAGTGCGAGGCATGATGACGTCATCATGCATCGAAAAAAAAAAAAAAGAAAATCAGTTTTGGGCTGGAGAGATGGCTCAGAGGTTAAGAGCACTGACTGCTCTTCCAGAGGTCCTGAGTTCAGTTCCCAGCAACCACATGGTGGCTCACAACCATCTGTAATGAGACCTGGTGCCCTCTTCTGTATACATAATAAATAAATCTTTAAAAAAAAAAACAAAAAAAAAAACTTAGCAAAATCAAGAATTTCCATATCATCAAAAGTTGCTGAACCTTTCAACCCTTTTATAACTGCTAACTTTATATTTTTGAGATCATCATCTAGCTCTGACTTTGGATTAAAGTCAGTCCTGTTGCTGATGAGTACAGTATAGTTTCTTCCCTGTTTCTTTGTTGACTAGTTTTTGGTGGCTTGTTTTCTAGGCATTTAAAAAGCCACGTAGAGGCCTCTTTACTGTAGGGAGTTGTTGGCACAAAGATTTAGGAGTTCAAGTGTTAAGAGGTAGTTCCTCTGCGGCTGTGCCTCTGCAGGCTCTGCTTCTCACCACACTTCTGTCTTCCAGCACCAGCAGTGTTTGGCAGCATTCAGCAGAGTGAAGTTCACCCGTGTGCTGCTGACAGTGCTCATAGCCTTCACTAAGAAAGAGGTGAGAACTACTGTGATTGGGGTGGTTTTGGACAGTGTCCTCCCTGTCCTCACAGTTCTCTGCGTTTGGTGTAGTTTCCTACAGTCATATTAATACTTTTGTGAAAAGTGATTGTTGCTTTACAGTTCTTTCTATAATGTACTGAGATTGCTTATGGATAGATAAATACTGTTTGAGGTAATTCTTTTTTCCTGGATTCCCTCCATCCATATTTGTGAATGACTACATAGTATTGGAATTTTTTCCCTTTTTACAGTTGACTGTATTTCTGATCTTTTGTTCTAAAAAGTAAGCTTAGTGCCATAAGCTGGAAATATTTACCATTTCATTTTTTAATGTATCAAATAAGATACAGATTTGAGGGGAAAATGCTTTGTATCCTGTTAGGATTTGGGCATCCTGCCTTAAGTGAATACTTTGTAAGGATCCATGTTACTGTGGTATGTGTAGGCTCTCAGGACTATTGTAGGACCTCCTCTTCTGTCAGTTAAAGTGTGTGGTTTTGGTGAAATTTTTTTTTTTTTTTTTGCTAGACCAGTGCTGTTGCAGAGGCTCAGAAACTAATGGTTCAAGCAGCAGACCTTCTTTCTGCCATCCACACTTCACTGCATCATGGCATCCAGGCTCAGAATGGCACTACCAAAGGAGGTAATTCTTCATGTTTGCTCTTACTTGTATTTTCTTATTTCCTATCTCAACATGTAATGCAGTTTGCTCTGACTTTCATTTAAGTCAGCTTGCTTGGACTTTGTGATGTTTCCTCTGAATACTTAAGAGTGCTTTGGGCTTTTTTGTAGATTTAGTCTATGCTGAAAACAGTTGCTAGAACTTGGCCATATCTTGTATCTTACTGTTGGACTCTGCTATATGTACCCTGTCTTTTGTTTGTGCTATGATGCCAGCAGTATATTCGTTTTTCATCATCTCCTTTCTTTACTTCTTTGAGAGACCCATTAAAGTTGTTATATAGTCTACCTTACTCCACAAGGTAGGCCTAGTGTTCTGAGGTTCATTGTACTCACAGGTGCCTTTAGCTGTAAATTTCTCGGGCACTCGGACCTAAGTAAACACACAAAGGCTTATATTATTTACAAACTGTATGATCTGTGGCAGGCCTCTTGCTAACTAGCTCTTATATCTTAAATTAACCCATTTCTATATATCATGTTTTGCCACGTGTTCCGTGGCTTACCTGTTGTTCCTTGGGCAGCAGGCTGGCATCTCTTTCTAGACTCTGCCTTTCTCTTTCCTGTCTCTCTTCTTGGATTTCCAGCTTGCCTCTAAGCCGCCTCGCCATAGGCCAAAGAAGCTTATTTATTAACCAATGGGAACAACATATATTCACAGAGTACAGAAAGACATCCCCCAGCAGTTGCCTGTCTTTACACTACACTGGAATTGTGCATGAGACTCTGAAGACTTGTAGGAATAGAGTGCTTGACATGTTGGTGGCATTCATACTTTATATGTAAAATAAGCTTTAACAGGAATAATGTATCTCTGCTGTAAAATTTACCACTGGGTCAACATTTTAGAGTGTACAGCAGCACTGATTATCCCTAAAACTCATGGGATAGTATTTGTAGTCTTGAGATTATTGAGGTGTAAAATATTCACAACTCTAAAATACATTATAATCTAGTTTGGGAAATGTTTATTAAAAATGACTGTAACATGTTAAAGTAGCTTACTTGTGATTCTATGTTCAAACTGGATTCTGGGCATGTTTCTGGGGAATTTTCTTCATTATACTGAGGTGGATGTATCCACCAGCACTGTGGATGGCACCAATCCCTAGGCTGGGTCCTGAAGCACGTAAGGGTGGAGGACAGGAGCGGAGAGTAAACTTGCATGCATTTTATTCTTTCTGCTCTCAGCTGTGGATATGACAGCTGTTTCAGTTTCTGCTGCCTTGAGTTCCCTGCAGTGATGGACTGGCCTGTAATTGTGAGCCAAATGAGTCTTATCTCCTCAGTTGTTTGTCTCAGTGTTCTTTATCATAGCAGTAGGGAAGACTGACATGAGAAAGTATCTGTTACTCATTGAGTTGCCTGCTTGCATGAGGCCTAAAAGTCTATGTGTTAAGAACTAAAGAACGCTAGGCGGTGGTGGCGCACGCCTTTAATCCCAGCACTTGGGAGGCAGAGCCAGGCGGATCTTTGTGAGTTCGAGGTCAGCCTGGTCTACAGAGCGAGATCCAGGAAAGGCGCAAAGCTACACAGAGAAACCCTGTCTCAAAAAACCAAAAAAAAAAAAAAAAAAGAAAAGAAAAGAACTAAAGAACATTTCTTGATAATTTCATACTTACGTTTATTGCTGTGAGAGCAAATAAGGGTACTCTCAGTTTCTCCTTGCTCAGCCTTGCAAGTGCTAGAATTACAGGTGTGTGTCACCATGTCCCAAGTCCAGTTTGGTATGTTTGTGTTGCTGGGATTGAACTCAGAGCCTCATGCATGCCAGGCAAACACTCTGTCACTGAGTTATATTTCCCTAGTTCTCAACTTAAATTTTTGTTGTTGTTTTGTTTTGTTTTTGTTTTTTCAAGACAGGGTTTCTCTGTGTAGTCCTGGCTATCCAGGAACTCACTTTGTAGACCAGGCTGGCCTCAAACTCAAGAGATCTGCCTGCCTCTGCCTCCCGAGTGCTGGGGTTAAAGGCGTGCACCACCCCCACCCCAAAATTATTTTGAATAGCGCAAATGTATATGGGATAATGATAATTGTTAAGTTAATTGTAAATGGGAGCAAAACTTCTATTTATTTTCCCCACATAAAATGGTAAGGACAGTGAATATGGTTGGGAATGGGGGCTACGTGTATAATCCCTACATGTGATGGATTTGTGAGACAGCTCTCATAGGACTGGAGACATGGCTCAGCAGTTAAGAGCACTGGTGGCTCTTCCAGAGGACCGGGTTCGACTCCTAGCACCCACACGGCCCCTCACAACTCTCCGTAATTCTGGTCCTGCGAATTTGACTCCCCTCTTAGGGACTCCGTGGTCAATAGCACACAGGCATATATGCAGACAAAACACTGATACATACTTTTAAAAAACAAGCAAACGAAACACCAGCCTTCATAGAGCCAAAGAGCTAGCAGACTTTTCTGTTGGGTCTCAGGAAACCACCAGACTCTTTCCAGTGCACTCAGGACACTGCATTGTACAAAAGGGGAACGAACAGGACTTGGAGGAAAGATGGGAGATTGGAGAGAGGCTCGGAAGTTAAGAGTGCTGACTGCTCTTGCAGAGGATCTGGGTTTGATTCCCTGCACCTACATGGTGGCTCATAACTGCCTGTAACTCCAGTTCCAGGGGGTCTGATGCCTTTTGACCTCCATGCTCCTGAATGCACTTGGTTCACATAAATTCATGCAGTCACACATCCATACATAAATAAAATATTTTTTAAAACTTTGTGATAGGGAAAAGTCAAGCTGTGTTTTCCATAGAAAATTGAAGTGACAGTGCATAGGATTAATTTAGTGAAGGAGCAGTCATACATCATGTCAGAAAGAAGCAAGAGGAGCAGTTAAGAGTTGTTAACTGAAGTGAAAGGTAGGTGAAGCCCTGAAGTGAGACACGGTTGCTGTCTTCAGGATGGTAAAGCTAAGTTCCTAGTTTCTGAGAGAGGGTACTATTAGGAGAAAGACAATGTTTGAAATTGCCTTTTGAGACGATATGGGATGCCAAGTAGAAATAGCCACTAAACAGGTAAAAAGAAAGCTTGTGGGCTGAGGGTTTTCATCCAAGAATCTGCAGTTGCATTGGTCTCCTGTAAGAACAATTCATATAAGTAGCTGCCAAGTAGGAGATGTTATTGTGGAGAAGAAGAAAGCCCAGGCCTGGGTGCATCTGCAAAGATGAGATGGATCTGAGAGCAGCACAGTGCTCCTTGGGGTACTGCAGTTGGTCAGTCTTGTTTCTGATTCTTCACAGTGCAACTGTGAAGCCTTAGTTTTGTCTCACTTACGTCTAAAACTGTATTCTTAGGGTGTAGCTTGTTTGTTGATGAGCACAGCTTTGGATGTACATTGTGTAAATGCTTCAAGGCTGTGTATCTCATTTGAGATTCCAGGTTGAAAAAGAGCTGGAGTGTGCACTAGGGTGAGCAGTGATAGTGTCACCAGGGCTGTACTCTGGAATCCTCTAGTTTGCCCTTGTGATCATTTCCATTAAAAGAATTCAGATGAGTCCCGTGGTGTGGTGTAAAGAATAGAGGGGCTTATTTCAAAGAAGAGCAGAGTGCACACTGTGAAGTGTAAGAGTGCACAGTGGACCAAGAGATGCTTGCTCCTGTCTTGTATCTTCAGGCTTCTGGCTTTGCTGGGATCTGCGGAGCGGGCAGCTCTCCCTTAGACTCCTTGTCCAGTGCAGGTGGTCAGCAGCTGGGTTTGTCCTGACTCTTGAAGGAGGCTCAGTGACGCAGATCCAACAGTGTTGTACCCAGAAAGTCTCCTGTCATTTTAGGGGGCCACTGCACTAGAACTGGTTAGCTGGTTATCATTGGTGGCCTCCAGGCAGCTCTAGAAGTTAGGTCTCCTCTCAGGGTGGAGATCTGACTCAGCGGGCATCCCTGGCCTTCGTTGAACCCCTGCTGCTGCAGTCTTTGCCTCTAACCTCTGCCACCCCCCTTGTAGCTAGGAAGTACAATTTGAAGTTACTAGAGCTCAGCTGAATTTATGTATGGGTACATAAATTAGTTGTAACTTACAAAATGTATTAGATTTTTGTGATTAGAATTTGGAAATGCCTTCAAAATTTAGGCTTTTTCTTTTTATATTTAATAGTTTTCATTTTAAAATCGAGAAAAACATTGGAAATGTTACTTTCCTCTTTCTTCTTCAGACCATCCAATTATGATGGGTTTTGAGCCCCTTGTTAACCAGAGGCTACTTCCACCCACCTTCCCTCGCTATGCAAAAATAATTAAAAGAGAAGAAATGGTCAACTATTTCTCAAGATTAATAGACAGAATAAAAACAGTCTGTGAAGTCGTGAACTTACCAAATTTACATTGTATTCTGGTAAGTATAAAATTACATTCTGGAGCTTTGATGTAGTAACAGGATAGTTTGCTAGTCTAGAGACTGGCTGACAGAACAGTAAATAGCATTGGGGTACTGTGTGTATGCACACACATAACACATAGTTAATTTTTATAAGGAGTTGATACATTTTTAGAAATTAAGAAGCTAAACTTAAGATATTAGATAAATCACCCAACTTTTAGGAATAGGATTTGGTAACTGAATTCTGCCTTCAAAATTGTGTGTGTGTGTGTGTGTGTGTGTGTGTGAGAGAGAGAGAGAGAGAGAGAGACAGAGAGACAGAGAGACAGAGACAGAGAGACAGAGACAGAGAGAGAGAGAGAGAGAGAGAGAGAGAGAGAACATATAAAAGAGAGTTTTTCTTTTTAAACATCATTGACTCTAGGGCCTCATACATAATGGGCTCATCCTCCACCACTGAGCTATGTCTCCAGCCCTTTATAATTCTTTACTTTGAGATAGGCTCTCACTGAGTTATGCAGGCTGATGTTGACTGACTCTGTAGCCCAGCCAGGCCTTGAACATGTGGCTTCCTGCTCCAGCCTCTTAAGTAGCAGAGATTTCAGACTTAATCTGCCAGACCTGGCAGTTTTTAGTGTTCTTGCCCTATGGATATGAGATCATGGTGCTTGGTAACCTGTTTATTGTTTTGTTCTATTGAAAACGTTTGTGTTACAGATGCTTTCTTTTTTGTCAATAAATAGGCCTATCTCTACATTATTTTTAAGACATATCCCACTGTAGGCTTATGTAACAGTGACTTTTAGTTCATTCATATCACACTATCACATTTAGGCCGTTTTCATTGTTTTGCCTTTATAACACAGAGACAGTACAGAGATGAAACCTTTGTATGTAAAACTGTACAGCATGTGTTTTCTTTGCCGAGTGAAAACATCTGTATAGTTGGAAGCCCTCATACTTTGTGATGTGTAGGAAGAAGAACAAAGCTAAAAATTCAGTGGTGAGTGGCTGTAACCCCAGCACCAGGGACACCGAAGCAGAAGAAGTTTGGGTTGTGGGCTAACCAGGGTTGTGTAATGAGACCCTAGCTCAAGGCAAAACAAAGCAAATAGTACTAAACAAAGGAAAGATTTGTTTTTAAGAATATTATACAGCAGATGACATTTCTGCAATAGTCTGGTATACATAAATCAGATTTTTTTTCTTAATACTTGGGCCTAATACTCATAATTTCCTAGTTTTTCAGATTTCCTAATAGTTATTTATTGATCTTTTTCATGCACATTAAAATAGTTAACCATTAATTACCTTTCATCTGTAGCTTGAGTTTTTTTTTTTTTTTTAATTTATTGAACTTTATTTTATGTGCATTGGTGTGAAAGTGTCAGATCCCCTGGAACTGGAGTTACAGACAGTTGTGAGCTGCCACGTGGGTGCTGGGAATTGAACCTGGGTCCTCTGGAAGAGCAGCCAGTGCTCTCAACCGCTGAGCCATCTCTCCAGCCCCTGTAGCTTGAGTTTTCCTGCCTGGCCCACAGTCAGGATAAATCTCTCTTACCTGCCAGTCCCGCAGTGGCTCAGACCCAACCAAGTAAACACAGAGACTTATATTGTTTACAAACTGTATGGCCGTGGCAGGCTTCTTGCTAACTGTTCTTATATCTTAAATTAATCCATTTCTATAAATCTATACCTTGCCACATGGCTCGTGGCTTACCGGCATCCTCACATGCTGCTTGTTCTGGCGGTGGCTGGCAGCGTCTCCTTCTACCTTCCTGTTCTTTCTTTTCTCCTCTCCGTTAGTCCCGCCTATACTTCCTGTCTGGCTACTGGCCAATCAGTGTTTTATTTATTGACCAATCAGAGCAATGCATTTGCCATACAGACCACCCCACAGCATTCATCCATCATTATACTTCTGTTCTTGGATCAAGTGTGACTGTCATCCCTAGAGACATACTAGTGCAGAAGAGTAACTCCGGAGTTTTCCTCCATCTGTAGGTACTCTGGTTTGCCTTGTGAGTAGAGGGAGTTGGGGGAGCCAGGCTTGAGCTGCTGGGACTGTGTTAAGAGAGCTCAGGAAGGAAGGATAAATGCCTCCCTGAAAGACGCCAGGCAATGCAGTGTTGGCAGTAGAGGAAGTGTGGATAAGGAGAGGTAGGAAAAGGGTTAACAGACTATATCTACTGTGAAGCAAAGTCTGTCATGTCGAGGTTTGGGTCAGTGTCAGGTGGTGAAGTATGCTTACGTATAAGGAAAATAAGCCAGAATGAAAGGTATAGCTCCAGCCTCAGTGACAGACACTATTTCAAAAGGTAGGTGGGGAGCCATCAATGAGGAAACCCAATATTGACCTCTGGCCTTCACATGCATTTACAGCTGTGCGCACACGTGCACACAAACACACACACACACACACACACACACACACACACACACAATATATATTTCTTGCATTGTTTATGACTTGAGAAGTGTGAGACATGTTACATTTTCAATATTGACGATCCATTCTGTGAGATGAGTAGAATAAATGCCATTCAGCCACTAAACAGTTTAGGCTGATTTTTTTCTGTCCTGCCTGCCAGCTCCCAAATAACCACACACAGACTTATTTATTAATTATGAATGCTCAGTCAATAGCCTAGGCTTGTTTCTAACCAGCTCTTATAATTTAAATTAACCCATTTCTGTTAATTTACTTTGTGAATCGTGGCTTTATTTCCTCATCTCTGTAATGTCCATCCTACTTGCTCTGCATATCATGGCATCTCTGCCCTGAAAATCCTGCCTAGCTATTGGCCGTTTAGCTTTTTATTAAACCAATCACAGTGATATACCTTCACACAGTGTAAAGGAATATTCCACAACAAAGCAATGTATTTAGTGAATGTCAGTTTTATAATGTGTAAGGATATATATATACACACATACACACACACACACACACACACACACACACACACACCCTATGTACTCTCACAAACACAGAACGTAGATCTTGGTAGAATACTCACTAAAACATGCAGATTATGCACACAGTGTGCTGGCTTACGTGTGCGTGACATAAGCTAAAGTTGTGTAAAAAGAAGGAACCTCAGTTGAGAAAATGCCTCCACAAGATCCAACTGTAGGTCATTTTAATTAGTGATTGATGGGGAAGGGCCACCAGCCCATTTTTCATTGTGCCATCCCTGGCCTGGTGGTCCTGGGTTCTATAAGAAAGCAGGCTGAGCAAGCCAGTAAGCAGCACCCCTCCATGGACTCCGCATCAGCTGATGCCTCCAGGATCCTGCCTTGTTTGAGTTCCTGTCCCGACTTCCTTCAGTGATGAACAGCGATGTGAAAGCATATAAAGCCAAATAAACCCCTTTCCTACCCAGGTTGCTTTTGATCCTGATGTTTCATCACAGAAATAGAAACCTAAGACACATGGGGTATAAGGAGCTGAAGAAAAGAGTGCCCGTACTTAAAATTTAGGATGAAGAAGAAAAGCCAGTAAAGGAACTAGAATGATTGTTTGTAAAGACAACAAGTGTAGCTGAAGAGTACAGGTTTGTTTGTTTCCTCTAAAAGGAGTTAACACAGTGCATGAATGTTACAAGGAATCATAACTAGAGGGAATTACAGTTACAGGAGGAAAAGAAAACTGATTAAGTAGTCAGGAGTTAGGTGAGTATCCTCCCTCCCTGACTCCTCCTTCCTTCTTTCCAACCCTCCTCCTCCCTTTCCTCTCGAGTATTTCAGACACATTTCATAAGCTATCAGGAATGTCAGAGTCCATCAGTAGTACAGTTTTGCTCTGATGGTTTGGGTTATGATAGGCTTTTCTGATGCCATTCTGTTACTGATAAGTGCTGAACTCTGAAGGATTCATACTCTGCTTTGGAAGGTGAGTGTGCCACGGGCTGCCTATGGATACCTGCTTTCCATGGTGACATCACCTGGGAACACATCTCTTTTCTTTTGTTCTCACTGCCAGCCTGCAGCGATATTGTAGGCATTCCAAAGCTCACATACCTATCTTTAGCCATTTCAAATATTAAAATTCATACATATAAAAATTGGAAGGTTCAGAAAATATGATAATAAATTAGCCACTGTCTCTCAATTTTTAAATTTAATGTTTTAGTCTATTTTCTTGTCTTTTGCCTCTTCTTATGTAAACCCAAATTTCTTGATCTTCACCCTAAGTAATACCAGTTACCTGCTTACTGATATTTTTAAGGTATATTTTCATTATTTTAAATTATGTGTGTATGTGTTTGTCTGTGTGTGGGTATGTGCACATGAATGCATGCATCTTTGAATGCTAGAGGTGTCAGATCACCCTGGAATTGGAGTTATAAGCAGAACCACTGTTGGGTCCTCTCAAGAGAGTACTCTCTTAACACTGAACCCTCTCCAGCCCCCATACTCATTTCTTTTAAATAACAGCTAAAGTTTTATCATTACCTAGTTATTGTTGGTATTATTTTCATGGTGTACAAATTTAATGTGGGTGTGCACTTAATTCTGCTTTGGTCAGATCTTGAAAAAGGTTTTGTAGACTCTGAAGTTAGCCCTTTGATATAATTAAATATTTTCTTTAAAACTGAACTTTAGTTCTTTATCTTATTTTAACACTAATAGACTATTATTTCCAAACGAAAATTATACTTTATATGCAAACATCCCTGGCTTTTGTTTACTCTATTAATGATACTACTTTTTCTCTGTTAGGATTTTTTCTGTGAATTTAGTGAACAGTCACCATGTGTTCTTTCAAGATCTCTGTTGCAAGTAAGTTCCACTATTTTATTGATTGACGAACAAAAAGAAGATGCTGTTAAAGGTGTCCCTTTATTGTGATGCTGTATTGTGTTTTGTTTTGTCTTAGCCTGCACTTGCTTTCTGAGTGATGCACTGCTGTGCTCCTCCACTCATTAAAACACTGACTTAGGGTGTTATGCTGGGCCACAACCCAGACCTCAGGAGTTCTGTTACGAGTGACATCATGCAAGATAACTTACTTTCTAGACCAAGTTTAGAATCAAAGTAGTAGTCAAGAAGAGGAAGGCCAGGCGGTGGTGGTGCACGCCTTTAATCCCAGCACTCGGGAGGCAGAGGCAGGCGGATCTCTGTGAGTTCAAAGCCAGCCTGGTCTACAGAGCGAGATCCAGGACAGGCTCCAAAGCTACACAGAGAAACCCTGTCTCGAAAAACCAAAAAAAAAAAAAAAAAAAAGAGGAAGGTAACTGGGGGAAATACTCTAAATATTGGGAAAGTAACTCACAGATCACAGGTGTTTTGAGGGAAATTGGAAACATTTTGAATTAAGTAAACTTGGCTAGAAACATGGTTTGTGGTTAAAGCACTTGCGACACAAGCCTGAAGGTCAGAGCTTGTATCTCTTGAGCCCACGGGATTATTGACTGGGTGTGGTGGCCTGTCTCTAACACTAACCACATTGATGAGCTCTGGGCTTGATTAGAGACACTGCCCCAGTGAATAAGATAGAAGAACAAGCGATCCAGGATAATTCCTGGTATCAACCTTGGGCCTCCAGTTGTATGT
This sequence comes from Peromyscus melanophrys, assembly GCA_902168415.1. Classification (NCBI taxonomy): domain Eukaryota; kingdom Metazoa; phylum Chordata; class Mammalia; order Rodentia; family Cricetidae; genus Peromyscus; species Peromyscus melanophrys. The sequence continues at coordinate 38,426 of CABHPR010135420.1, forward strand.
GCATATGTGTATACATGTGTACTCATACTCAGGCAAAACACACATACACATGTACACACATGAAAATAGAAAAGGGGAGGGAGGAGAAATTAAAAATATACAAAATTCTATCATACAACTAAAGTATTTAGCACTGTTTAGCTTTAAAAGAGGTACTGGGACTGGGAATATGGGTCAGTTAGTAAAGTGCTTGCTGCACATACATGAGGACTGGAGCTTGATCCCCAGATGTTATGTGAAAAGACTGGGGCTAGCTGGCCATCTAGCAGCACCTGAGGTTGATCTCTGACCTCCACCTGCATGTGCACACATCCCACCTACATTCACATAGACATACTCAAAAAGAGGAAAACTACACTAGTCATTGAAGCTGTCTTCTTCAGAAACAACAAGAACAAGAAGGGCAAATTGAACAAGAAGAGAAATAGAAATAACCAAGGTCAGTAAAATATGAACCAAAACAATAGAGAAAACCATTGCAACTGAAAGCTGGTTAGAAACACCAGGAAGATGAAGAGCATCTAGCTAGGCAGATGGAAAACAAGGGAAGATACAAATAATTAATAATGAGACATTGTACATAACTCTGTCTAAAAATTCTTAGACAAAACAGATAGATTTCTTTAAAGAAAGACTTCCAAAACTTAAGAATGCATAATTTGAACAACCTTGAATCTTTTTTTTTTTTTTTTTTTTTTTTTGGTTTTTTGGAGACAGGGTTTCTCTGTGTAGCTTTGCGCCTTTCCTGGAACTCGCTTTGGAGACCAGGCTGGCCTCGAACTCACAGAGATCCGCCTGGCTCTGCCTCCCGAGTGCTGGGATTAAAGGCGTGCGCCACCACCGCCCGGCTGAATCTATTAAATAACTTGAATTAATAGTTAAAAACATTCCAACAGTAAAAATTCTAAGCCAACATAGTCCCTTCCAGAAACTACAAGAGGCCAGAACAGTTATCTGAGACCAATAGTAAGTTAATAACAAAACCAAACTAACATTATAAACATAAGAAACTACAGAACAGTGTTCCTTATAACAGAAAGCAATGTCGTAGCAAATTGAAGGCAGTAGTATATAGAGGTCTAATTACATCATGACCAGTGGGTTAGTCCTGAGAATGCAAGTGTGGGTCAGCATTTGAAAGTTATCTTACTTTACTGTCCAGGTGGAAAGCTCAGTAAATTAAGGACAATGTGACAGGATTAACATTAATTTATGATCCTAAAAAACACCCAGAACCAGGAGTAGAATACAATATTCTTCATAAAGGGTCTGTACAAGCAATCCTACAGCTACTACCACACTGTACATGTTGAAAATTAAATTACTACTCTTGATACTGGGAAGACTCCCTGTCATCCCTTCATTTCCACTTGTAATTCGGATGTCAGCCAATGTAATGAGGCTAATGTGTGTGGTTGAAAAATTGTTCTACATATTGACAGCAGATTTTCTACGTAGAGTGCCAAGGGGTCTGCGAAGAACTTGCTAGAATGGGTGGATGAATTTAAGTGATTTCCATATACCTGCAGTAAACAACAAGAGATCAGCACTTTTGAAATGGTGCTGTTGAGCCATTGAAATGACTCAGTAGGTGAAGGCGTTTTTCATGTGTACCTGGCCACCTGAGTTCATCCTCAGAACCAGAAAGCTATCCTCTGACTTCCATACTTGGGTCATGGTTTATGTATATTTCCTCTCCTTTCCTCCAATGAAAAGAATTTTTTAATAGGTTATAAAAGTACTATGTGTAATAGCATAAAAATGAAAAACCTAGCTATGTACATAAGAACCTTTGTTTAGGATCTGTCTGCTCCAAATGCAAAATAGTGGTGGAAAAAAAAAACCCGAAACATTCTAAATTCTAAATTGGAGACATAAACCTTTTTTATAAACTGAGAGAATTGATTTTTGGGTTTTTTTGTTTGTTTGTTTGTTTGTTTGTATTTGGTTTTGGTTTTGGTTTTTCGAGACAAGATTTCCCTGTGTAGTTTTGGTGCCTGTCCTGGATCTCGTGCTGTAGAACAGGCTGGCCTTGAACTCACAGAGATCTGCCTGGCTGGGATTAAAGGCGTGCACCACCACCACCCAGCTAAGAATTGATTTTTTTTTTTTAAACATGTTGCTTTTCCCCAAATTGATCTGCGATGCAAATTCATAGTAATATCATTCAAAATGACAACATGAGCTTGGGTAGCTGTCAAGAATCTAAAATGTGTGGGAACAGGAAGGAACTAAAAGAGCAAAACCAACCTTGAAGGAACAGAAAAATGAGATGAAAGGTCGCACACTATCCAACACTATGGTATTGGCAAAATAATTGACAGATGAATTAGTACAACCAATGGAAATTTTCTTTTAAATCGGTCCTCTGTTTTATAGGCTTTCAATATATAAACTTATTGAGTGGCAAATGTCACCAAGTAATCACTTAACATCATGTTTTTAATCACAAAGGTCTATTGTGATTCAGTCTGTTGACTCCTTCAGCTCAGCATTATTGTTCTTGACTTGGGGAATTTATACTTTTATGTGTTATTTAATCTCTATCAAAATGCACCTTAAATAAGGATTAATAGGTAGGGGGCTAGAGATGGCTCAGTGCCTAAGAACACTGGCTGCTCTTCTAGAGGACCTGAGTTGGACTCCCAGCATCCACATGGCAGCTCACAACCATCTGTAACACTCTCATCCCAAAAGATCTGACACCCTGTTCTGACCTCCACAGGCATGCATGCATGTGGTGCACAGACATATACCCAGATACATAAAATAAAAAAATGTAAAAAAGATTTACAAACTGATATATAAAGTATCTACCTGTTTTTGAATTTAATCCCTTTGTATTCTGTCGTATTTTCAGGTAGTATGTGTGTATCTCAGTGGTGACAACTGCATCTGGTATCAGTAGTAGCACACTAACATGTCTTAATACTTGTTTTAAGACCACTTTCCTCGTGGATAACAAAAAGGTCTTTGGAACTCACCTCATGCAAGACATGGTGAAAGATGCCCTCCGGTCCTTTGTCAGTCCTCCGGTGCTCTCCCCCAAGTAAGTTACCAGATGGGTTACAGTGTATGCTTGTGAACACCCAGCTTCTCTGCATCCTTACAGATACAGGCCTCACCTCTTAGGGCCAGCCTCCATATACATAGGTCAGTTTTATTCAGACTACTCTCCTTGTCATAGAGGCTCGGATGAGGGCATGCAGCCATTTGAGCTGGTGTTTTGAGAGATGAATAGGGCTTTTTTTTTTCCCCAACAGAAAGGGAAGAACTGAGTCATTATTTCATACAGAGAACCCAGCATTTGTAAAAGCATGAGAATATGAAATGTATTTTCATACATGAAATGTCAGCGTTCTCACCATGATTTGTTAAATCAAGCCACATGCCGTGTTAAACTGTGGTAGCTTTCTGTGTTTGGGTTTCCTGGGAACAGACCTTGAGATCAGTATTCATGTAAATGTATTTAGAGATGTTGCCAGGAAAAGCTGGCATGTTGTAGGCAGAAAGGACATAAAAAGGAAGAAAGTCAAGCAGCGTGCACACCTGGATGTGAGTTTGTTCAGTCCTGTAGGAAGCTCTGCAGACAGTATGGGTTACAGTCTCCATATTTCCTCTTCAGAAATAAAGGAACCTGAGAATTTAGCCCCTCTGCCTGTCACGTCACGTTTGTCCCTGGGAGACTAAGTAAAGGCTGTCATTCCAGCTCATAGTCACCGTACAGGCAGTGGTCTTTGTAATTCAGCCTAGCAGGCCTGTGTGCTCTGTCTGGATCCTTGTCCAGTCTCCTACTCCTGCCTCCTCTCTCTCCTCTTCCTGTTCTCACGGTTAACTCTGCCTCAGTCATACCGACTTTCTTGCTGCTTAGGAGTGTGCAGGGAGGGAAGGGAAGGGAGAGAGGGAATGCAAAAGGCAAATAAAGTCCTGGGCTTCTGTTTTTTGAGGCAGAGTCTCACTATGTAGCCCTGTCTGTCCTGGAACTCACTATGTAGACCAATCTGAACTGAAACTGAGAGATCCATCTGCCTCTGCCTTCTGAGTGCTGGGACCAAAGGTGCACACCACCTTGCCAGTTCTTAGTTGTATTTTTGTCCCCTGTTCCTGCCTGTGTGTGAAGGCCACCCCACCCCCCCCCACCCCCGTTGTTTCAGCTCCTCTTCCTCCCCTGGTCCTTTCTTCACTCTGCTCTGAGAGGGCACCGTGACATTGCAGCTCAGTGCACATTTACCAAACTTGTTCATAGGAAAGCTCTGGCTTATTTTTTGTTTTAAAGCTATACATATATTTTGCCACTTTCGTTCCTTTTTCATATTTGAGTTTTAATGGTGGTTTAAAACTGACCTTTGTAAAACTTGACTTCTGTCTTTATTTTGTATTTTTGAGACAGTTTCATGTAGCCTAAGCGGCTCTTGAATTCTTGATTGTTCTGCCCCCTTCCCAGGGCTGGGATTACAGGCATGTGCATAGCAGGTACAAAACCTAAGAGTTTTTAAAAATTCACTCTGAACATTCTGGAATTATTTTGCTAGTCTACAATTGGATGTCTGACTTTAATTTTTCAGTATTAAAATTGGTGCTATGTTGATACCTTTGAATATATCTCTTTGTGCATGTGAGCTATGTAGTCATAATCATTCTGGATCATAAAGCTACATGCATCTTCAATTTTGTTTTGTCAAATTGCTTTCCGAAGTGATTGACATGATTTGATGCTGCTAACACTACGAATATCCGGGTGGTGGCACACGCCTTTAATCCCAGCACTCAGGAGGCAGAGACAGATGGATCTCTGTGAGTTAAGAGGCCAGCCTGGTCTACAGAGCAAGTTCCAGAATAGTCAAACCTATACAGAAAAGCCCTGTCTCGAAAACAAATACATAAATAAATAGTAAACACTATAGTGCTCATTTCCCCATAGTCTAGCCTTTGATATATGAGACTTTCTGATAGTCTGGCACCAGTGACATAGATCTTGCAGAGGATGTTTATTAGTGACATGTATAACATGTTCATGGTCCTCTGTTTGGTTCCTAGCATGCCTTTCCAAAGTGCTTGAATCCTTTCCTTTGGGACAAGCCTCTCTTAGCACCTAAACTGCACATCGCTGCACTGTTTGCCATTTAAATAGCTCAGTGTTTTATGACTTCATATTTGCAAATTTCCTGTTTACTCAGATTAACTTGGCAACCTTCAAATCAGTATTTGTACTACTTTTGCCATCTTTGCAGCTGTATGCAGGATAGGGATACACAGAGCAGTGAATAATACTTTAGACCTCATACTACAAGTCCAACTTCTCAACTGTCACTTTGTGACGCCCTCGGGAGTCCTGTAACTGACTGTGGTTGTCACAAAACACTGGATAGAGAAAAGGTTATATACTGCTAATTGACACCAGATGTTGTGGCCAGAGACCTGCAGGAAACTGACCCTGTGTCCTCCAGGAACATTGATTTTCATTCATTGTCCATGGTGTTAAAAACATTTATTGGAATTCAGGTGGGTGAACCCTGTGCCACAGCACGCAAATGGAGATCCAAGGACAGCTTTCAGGATTTGTTTCCGTACTTCTACTCTGTGGGTTCTGAGGGTCAGACTTGGGTTCACCCTGAGCCGTCTGGAAGGACTAGTTTGTTTGTTTTATTTTTTGATTTTTTTCTGAGACAGGGTTTCTCTGTGTAGTTTTGGTGCCTGTCCTGGATCTTGCTCTGTTGACCAGGCTGGCCTTGAACTCACAGAGATCTGCCTGCCTCTGCCTCCTGAGTGCTGGGATTAAAGACGTGTGCCACCACTGCCCGGCTTGGAAGGAGTAGTTTTTTTTTTTGTTTTTTGTTTTTTTTTTGTTTTTTTTTGGTTTTTCGAGACAGGGTTTCTCTGTATAGCTTTGCGCCTTTCCTGGAGCTCACTTGGTAGCCCAGGCTGGCCTCGAACTCACAGAGATCCGCCTGGCTCTGCCTCCCGAGTGCTGGGATTAAAGGCATGAACCACCAACGCCCGGCGGAAGGACTAGTTATAGGATATAGTCACTACACATAATGAGAATCAACTGTGTGTAGGGCCTATTTTATAGTGTGGTAATGTATAGCTATAGTTCCCACTGGTGTGAACTAGCACATGTGTTATATGTGTTCAAGATGGGGTTTCAGTATGTAGACCAGGCTGTTCCTGAACCCACACAGAGCTCCGCCTGCCTCTGCCTCTCAAATTCTGGGGTTACAGATATGCACCACCATGTCTGGTCATGTTAGAGTTGGTGCCTCACATACACCAGGCTCTGGGTTTTGTCCTACCCAATGCTGTTGTAGTTCTTTTTTCCTTTGTAAGTGATTTGAAGTTTTCCTTTGGCTCACTAGAGTTTTCTTTAAGATTTCAGGAGTTTTACCAGATTAGTCACATGAATTTTAGCCAGTCCTATCTAAAACTCACCATTAAGTCTTCAACTCAGATCATTTTCCATATTACTGCTTGTTTGACTATTGTCTCACTCTCCCTCTGTTTTTTTTCCTTCTAGAGTGTCTTCATTGGGGTTTATGTTGCTATGATAAACCCTATGACCAAAAGTAACTTGGGGAGTAAAGGTTTTATTTCAGCTTGCAACTGTCAGGTGACATTCCATCATTCGAGGGAAATCAGGGCAAGAACTCAAGGCAGGAACTAATGTAGAGGACATGGAGAACACTGCTTATTGGCTTGCTGAGCCTACTTTCTTACAGCACCCAGGACCACCAGCCCCTATTCCATATCAGTCATCAATCAAGAAAAGACCTACCGGCCAACCTGTAGGGGCCTTTTCCCATTCAAGGTTTCCTCTTTCAAGAGGACTCCAGCTTGTGTCAAGTTGACATAAACCAGCAGCACACATAGCTGATGGCCAGGTCTTCAGATCACCTGTGGATATTCTTTGTGACATTCATGTCCTCATTAGTTCTACTCTGCTGTCAGGCAGTGTTTTCTGTCTTTCTTAAAGGTTTTTTGTGAGCATCTTTCTCTCAGCTACTTAGATTTAAGCTTGATGATCATTCATGGAACCAGAAAGGTTTTTAATTTTATTTGGCAGTCAAAGACATTGAGTCTTCTAGCTATTTAATTTGAATGACCCCTTGCCTTGTCCCTGGTGTTCTGCTTTGCTCCCTCCTGGCCGTCTGTCATTCTCTGTTGTATGGTCATGGTTCCGCTTCTCTTTGATGCTTGTGAGATTGCTCATCTTTGGCAAATTTCCATCAAGGCCTCAGGGAAAAAGTCTCATCTGCTTTTCCTTCATTGCCTTAGATCCCACAGCACTGATCTCTGCACGGTTTGTATTTAAAGTCCAGTATCTGTTCGGCCTCTGTAGCTCCTCTAGTCCTTGAAGACTGCAAGGAAGAGACAGTTAGATAAGGAACAAGGACAGCACTTCACAAAGAGAGTAGACAAGGGTCAAGGAACATAAAGTCATTTTACAATCCCGGGTTGCAAATGAGGTTGCATCTTGGAAATTAGGGCTCTCTGTAGATCCTGAGAGGATAGTATTGAAGAATAAGTGATGAAAGGTCAGGACTCCCTTGTTCTCACTAGGATTGTTGATCACATACACAAATGTGGGAAGCACAGTAATAGGAAATATTTAACATAATGCTCATGTTCCTCAACTTAGTAATGTATTGGGTTGTGTTTTCTCTGTTAGTAGCGTCTATAGTAATCACTGTGTCTTCTGTCTAAGCTGTATAGTTTGATGCTAGTGATACCCATATTATCTTGCAGGTGTTGCCTCTATAATAATCACCAGGCTAAGGACTGTATCGACTCCTTTGTTACTCACTGTGTTCGGGTAAGACTACAACTTGGGTTGTTCTGATTGATACTTTAAAAATTATGGTACATAATTCTTTCGTATGCATTTATTCTTTCTTCATTGATCTCTTACTCATGTCTAGTGAATACATTAACATTTCTGTCTCTCTTACTACTTGAATGAGTGGTTTTATGACCTGTGCTCTTGGCAGGTTCAGATACAAAGTCAGCATTGAATAACCTACTACCACCTGTGGGGACCAGAAATGGAACATCATGACTCCTGGCTGAGAAAGCATTTGTTCCCTAGTGTGCTTTGTAAATGGACATACAAACTTCACTTTTTTGACCTTACAAAAAATATCCTTATATGTTTACCTTGGCACTACCTTAATGAAAGAGGTTCTATTTAAACTAAAAGTATTAGTTTAAATCAGGTTACAAAATTTTTTTCAGGTCTCTGGTTATGAAAAAAAATGCAGACTTGTAGAAGATTAAGTTACTAGTTGTTCTTATTTAGTTATATAAACATTTCTCTCAGAAATAAATTAGGCGGTTCTTTAGGGGCTAATTCTATTGCATGCATGCTTGTGTACATGTGTGCATACAAGTGTGAGTGTGAAGGCAGTATTGCATGGTGAAAGGTTTTCTGTAACATTTTATTAACACCACATGTATTGCTTTACTTTCTGAAGATTACTTCTTTTGAAGAGTGAAAAGTTAATATGGGCTGAGATCCCTAAGCTGAAATGAGAAATACCTAGGGCTAAAGATGTTTCAGATTTTGGAATATTTGTGTAGAATTTGTGGGTTAAGCATCCCTAATCCAAAAACCTGAAATCCAGCATGCTCCCAAGTCTGGAGGATTTTTAATGTTATCTGGCATTCAAAAATCTTTTAGAAAACTGGACGTGGTGATGCACACCTATAGTCCTAAACACTCAGGAAATGGGGCAGCAAGATCACAACTTCACAGTCCTGAGCTAACAAAGACTGTTGGGGTCCAGCCCCTCCATAGCCTTTTCCCAGGGTCCGTGGAAGAATCTACAACTAGCTGATAATCTAATCTTAGATGATATGAAATGAATATACCTACACAAAACTTTTCAGTCCATTCACTTCATTCTCCTGAGTCAGTTCTCTCTCTACACAGCTTCTATTCTGCTCTCTTATTTAGCTCCTTTCTCACCTGATTTCTCTCTACATTTGTCTGCTGTTCCCTCTAAGTGCTATCTTAATTCCTTCATCTAGTCCTGCCCCATCTAGGTTCTCATCCATCTAGTTCTTTCCCATCTTAGCTCCTCTCCCATCTCCTCCTCTCTCATCTTGTTCTTCCCCCACCTTTCTCTTCCTCATCTTCCCTCTCGTCCTTCTAGTTCTGTCTTCTAGTCCTCCAGTCTAGTCCTCCCAAGTCTCTGAGGTTTACAGTTATATATACACGCATGCAATAGCAATGCTCTGGCTAAGGCAAGGCCACCAGGCTTGAATTTCCTTGGGGTCAAAAGGAGGGCCAATATGATCCACACAAAAGAGCAGTAATTGTCAGCTTTCATCTGCAACCCAAAAGGGAAGTGACTAATGGGGAAATGAATCAACTAAGGGCTAAATTCGGATAATAACTAAGCAAAGGGGGTTTTATGTGCTCAAACTGTGTTCTTAAAAGTGGTTAGGTAGAGTGTTAGGAATCCATCAGTGACGAGTGAAAGTAAAACTGCCTGTTTTTCCTTTAGCCCCTTATCTGTCCAAGCTATGTAGGCTTTCCCGTTTTGTCTGGCAGGGTGGGGGAAGTGTAGCTAGGTAACCTGCATTGTAGAAACCCTTTAGGTCTGAGTTTATTGTTAAAGGTAGATCTAAAACTAGAGAGAAGACTTTGGAAAGGGAAAGGTTATGCTTAAATAGCACATCCACCAGGCCTTCTCAGATAGTCTGGATGCTTAAGTCTGTTCTTAGAAAGTCTAGGATAAGAGATACTTTTGTCTGGAGAAGGTCGTGGCCAGATGTTGCTAATGACAATAATTACAGAAAGGCCTGAAATCAGGGATCTTGACTGTGTCTATTAGCACAGCTGGAGAAAGTTATACAAATACTTTAATTGTATAGGGGGGAAAAATTTTTTTTTCGAGTTTTCAGGTGAGAGGTGCTCGCCCTGTGCCTCCGGGCGAGTCTGTCAGTCTCACCAGCACAAGCTGTCATACCTAAGTACAGGCTGCTCACCGTGTGTGTGTCTGGTGTCTGTTTAGTTCAGTGTCCACAGGACTAGGAGAGCCATAGGTAGGAGGTAGCACTCAAGCACCACAGAAACGTTAGCATCATAATCTTGGCTTTTAGTTTAAAATAGCAGAAAATAAGGTGGAGGAAGATGTCCAAATATTGGGATAAAGAAATTTCACGTTGACAGTTAACAAGTTGTCTGTGTGTTGCAGCCATTTTGCAGTCTTGTTCAGATCCATGGCCATAACAGGGCGCGGCAGAGAGACAAACTGGGTCACATCCTTGAGGAGTTTGCTACCTTGCAAGATGAGGTAAGTGCCAAGTATCTTTTTCTAAAATTCAACAAGTCATAGATTACAAGAGTAGCATGCATCTGTAAAAGAGTACATACTTGAGGTCACTGAACTTGGGAGTGTGAGACAGGAGGATCATGAGTTCAAGGCCATCCTGGGTTACGTGGGGATATTTTCCTCAAGCTTTAACTTTTGAAAAGTAATTCTTAAAACAATGGTTTGAGGATTAATTTTTCAGTATGATATGCCTGTTTTTCACATAAAATTTAACAGCTGTATACTCCAGTGAAAGAGTGTACATGAAGAAATGAAAAAATACAATTTATAGACATCTTTTTTGCGGGAGGAGAAGGGATGCAGTTGGGCTTAAGACAGGGTTTCTCTGTGTAGCCTTGACTGTCCTGGAACTCACTCTGTAGACCAGGCTGGCTTGGAAGTCCTACCTCTGCCTCGCAAGTCCTGAGATTCAAGGCATGTGCCACCACTGCCCAGCCAGTTTATAGGTATCTTAAACTATGTCTTTGGTCATCAGAATAAATTGTGGCATGTGTAGAAAACTATGGTTTTTTGGCAGGTTTACCCCACAATGGAGTGGTTTAAAGCTGACTTGTGGGCAACAGTGGTTCCCATTACTAATACCACAAGGCCTGAAATCACAACTTGAGGCTTGTTTGTTTTGAGACAGGGCCTCACTGTTTTTTCAGGCTTATTTTTAGCCACTGGACTCTCATGATCCTCCTGCCTTGGTCTCTGGAATAGACTGATGGTACTACAGGTTTACAAGCCTGTACCACCACTTTGTCAGGATAGAATAGCTTCTGTGAAAATGGATATTTACTTTGAGGAATAATTGGGGTAAATGTTAATTATTGAAGGATAAGAACTTTGCAAACCTAACCAGAAGTGCATTTGAAAGCAGAACTCTTTTGGGTTGTGAGATTTATATTTTCTGCTCATATTTTCAAGTTCTCTCGCTATCTAAATAATTTACCATAATGTAACAAATTAATTTGACAGGCAGAGAAGGTTGATGCAGCACTTCACACTATGTTGTTGAAGCAGGAGCCCCAGAGACAACATCTGGCCTGTTTAGGAACCTGGGTTCTTTACCATAACCTTCGAATTATGATCCAGTATCTGCTCAGTGGCTTTGAGCTGGAGCTGTACAGCATGCATGAGTACTACTACATCTACTGGTGAGGATTGTTGTAGCTAGAAGTAATGGCACAGCCAAGGTCTGAGCATGCATCTGCAAAGGGTGCAGTTTGGGGGTGCTCAGTGTGTTAGGCATGCAGCTTCCAGGAACTGGTGCTTTCCTCCACCTTGTTGAGGTGGGCTCCCTGTGCTAGCTGGCCTGCAAGCTCCAGGTTCTTCTCCTGTCTCACTGTAAGAATGACAGGCTCACAGATGTGTGGAACTGCATTTAACTTTCTTTAACATAGGTTCTGGGAATTGAAGTCAGGCTGTCAGTCTTTCTTGACAGTCTCTTTGACCAGCTGAGCCCCTGGGATATTTTCTTCCTTCAGTGCATTTGTACTGTAGTTGTGTCATAGTAAACTATTTTGAGAATTAGAGCTAGGCCAGAGTGTCCGTCTTTAGTGCTGTAACATTGTACAAATGTTCTTCCCTCTGTTTTCGTATTCCTGTGAAAAGTACTAATAACAAGTGAATGGGGTAATTCAACATCTTCTGTTTGCACCTGTGGAGGAACGTGAGCACAGTTTGCTGTGACTTCTGCAGCAACAGTCCATGGTATGGGCGTACTCAAAAGAAGGAGCTTAGTTGGGGGATGTCATGGCTGTACTCCCATTTGAGCATAATCCATGAGGAGTCATCTGTAGAGTAGCTCTTCCCCTTCACTGGAAGAAAGATAAAACTCCTAGGAAGAGGCTATTCAAGGCTGTCTTGGCCATGGAAAAGCTGTAGAAAACAATGAAGTCAGCACACTAGTCATTCTAAAGTGTCTTCTTCATCTGTCAAGAGATGGAGGCAATTTTAAACAGTTTCTTGTTCATGAAATGCTTAAGTTTGCTGTGCTACACTTCAGTGTATCTGCTTTTTAAACTCACAGTTAATATCATGTAACTTAACCACTGCCCTGGGAAGGGCAAGATTTCCATTCCCCACATTTGGCTATGTTAGGAACAGCTGAGGTTCTGATAGGCCGTTCTGGGCTGTGTGAGCTGAATGTAAGAATTGACTGTAGCCAACCCCACATGGCCCTTGCTGTAATTCTACCTACAGAAACTCCAATGGGCTGCATATTAAGTTCTACACAGTTCCTTAGCTTTGGAATTACAGACTAAACACCTAAATTTTTGCAGAATAATCTTGTTTTGCTTATAATTGTAATTCTTAAGGCTTACAGGCTTTTATAAAATCAGCAGCAGAAACAAGTGATGAATACGGACATCTAATCTCTTGTCTAAAGTCAGTCCTGTGTTTAGTAAATATGCAGAGGGAGCCAGTCATTTCCATTTCTAGTACTTCCTAGGCAGTACTGCTGCTGGCCCAGAGATGGCAATTTGAGGACCAGTGTTACAGAATATCGCATTCTGGCTCACCTTAAATATATTTGTAGCTGTTGATAAAGCTCTTAATAACAGTGAGAAGTGCCTAGTGTCTGAAAGGAAGTCTCGTCGTTCTTTCTCTTCACCATCTGTCCTCAGAAAATGTACAGTTAAATATCACCTGTTAACTCACTGTGCAGCTTTGCAGTAGACATTGCAGACCCTCCAACTGTGCTCTGTGCTGGGGGATTCATTTGTATTGTGTAGTGATACTGTACGCTAAATGTCTCTTTAAATGAAGTGTCAGCAGCTGCCTCTCCTGATGTTAGCTACTCTCTCATGAGGTGAGTGGACCCCTCACCTGTGGGAACCGTACTACTTTACCTTCAGAATGTAATACCTGTATAATTCCAAATGCACCTTTTCATATGTTTCTGTTGGCTGAAAATGTTCCGTTTTGGACAACAAGATGGCTCAGCAGGTAAAAGCCACATCCACTCAAGCCTGATGACCTAAGTGCCATCCATGGAACCCACATGAAAGGTAGAAGAGGAGAACTGACTACACAGAGCTGTCCCCTAGTCTCCAGATACGCCACCGTCTGTCCACCACACACATGCACATCATCATCATCATGAGGACATTAAAATGCTCTGGTTTATATGTGCTTTAGGATGTAGCCTGCCTGGCATCTTTCAGTGCAGTTTTGGGAATAGGCATCCTAAAATAGGTATCCTGAGAGATCATAAACATCTCATCGATCTGGTTTTTATTCATTATATGAGTCCTTAATTTTCTCTATTGCTGGTTGTGCAGGAAACAATACATGCCATCTCCTAGATTTAAACTGCTTTTCTAGCTTAGATTCCTTGTTAGGTTAAACATGAAAAAAGTTTTAGTAGAATATCCTATTTTATATTTTGTTTATTGGATAAATTTAAATAAATAAACCTAGATGTTTTTAAGTTTTAGAGTGAGTTTTATATAATGCCAATAATTTTTGACACTTTCTGAATTAATTTTTTTATTTGCTTTGCAAAGAAAATATTTAATTAATAGACTGGGCTGAATTGTGTTCTGATAGTGAAAAGAATTTAAAGGTATTCTAATTTGCATGTATGTAGATAATTATCCAGAAATTTTTTGAAAGGTTGTAAAATGTGGGAAGGGAATGATCACTTTCAGTGCTCATTTCTTGTAAGCTCTACACTTAGCAAACCGCCAAAATGAATTAAAAAAAAAAAATAAAGCTGTGTTTTACAAATTTTAAAGCATTACAGAACTTGTCCACACAGGGCTGGGGGTGTACTAGAGCAGGCTTGTGTTCGTCTCTGAGGCTGTGGCTTCAGTCCCTCCAATCACGAGGAAATAATAAACTTTTCCGTTAGTATTAATAGTTGTGTTGGTAAGGCTGTCTTGTTTAGCTAGTAACTGATCTTTGTGACCATCAAGGTACCTCTCTGAATTCCTGTATGCGTGGCTGATGTCCACCCTGAGCCGTGCTGACGGCTCTCAGATGGCAGAGGAGAGGATCATGGAGGAGCAGCAGAAAGGCCGGAGCAGCAAAAAAACAAAGAAGAAAAAGAAAGGTGTTGGAGATTGCCTCATTCCTTATTCAGCGAGGGTCTCACTGTTAGACAGGCTGGCCTGAACAACAGTCCACTTGCCAGTCTGCCCAGTGGGACTGCAGGTGTGCACCATCACACCTGGCTTTGTGGACTGTTTTTAAATTTGAAACAGAGTGAAGGACACCTTACCTTTGACAGACAAGTGGGTGCAGAGCTCCTTGTGAGCTCAAGTGCATCTGTTACGCTTCTCTTTCACCATTGTGCACAAACTAGGAGAGTCAGAGTCTGGTGTCAGTGATAGGCGAGTTTCAGGTCCTTTCCAGTGCTGTGCACCAGAGGGTCATAGAGCAGGACACAACACACGGTTGTACTAGCAGAATAGTTAGAGCAGGCAGGGGTCCACCCTGAGTGTGCTGCTATGTTGATGTTGGCAGGTGGACAGAGTGTAGAACCCAGGAAGCAGAGGTCAGGGACTGCTATTCTTGTCAACATTCTTTAGTACCAGCTACTTGGAGAGCACAATTGTTTAACTTTTCAGCTCAGCTAGTTGTATTATTTGTACATTTTGGTCATAAGATAAAATTTAGAGAAGCAAAGTGAAGTTCACTTTCAGTAAGTAAGTGGGGTGGTTTTTGTTTAATTAGTTTTTCTTTTATGGTAGTTTAGGAGAGGGGGAAATAAGTTTTTTTATTTTTTTTTTCTCTCTCTAAATTACAGTTCGTCCTTTGAGCCGAGAAATCACAATGAGCCAGGCCTATCAGAACATGTGTGCTGGGATGTTCAAAGTAAGTGATGAGATCAAGACTTCTTGCTGTTTAACTGTCATTTCTTTTTCTTTTCTCTCAAGACAGGGTTTCTCTGTGTAGCCCTGACTGTCCTGGATCTCGCTCTGTAGACCAGGCTGGCCTTGAACTCACAGAGATCTGCCTGCCTCTGCCTCCTGAGTACATTTAAGATCACCTCTTGCCTTGATTCTCCCAGGTTCTTCTCTCCCCTGTTGTCCCTGTCTGTCTGAGGATTACCTCACTCCACTCCAGTTGTGTGCACAAGCAGTTGACACCTTGCTCCATGCAGGATAGTTGGAGCGTCCCTAGGAGTGTGGCATGGAGGAGTGGGCTTTAGCATGGCTGCTGTAAGCAACAGCAGGCACTTTTGCAAGGCTGTGGACATTAATTTTTAATTGTACTGGCAATGCAGGAAAGCTCGGAGGTGATTCACCCAGAGCAGACTGGGAAAGACACTGGCCTGAGTGATTATGTGGGACTTGTTTCTTCAACATCTTTTACTTAAAGTCTCAAAGCAACTACAGAAGCATGAGATGTGGAAGAGTGGTGTGGGGTGTGCATGCTTGTGTGTGTGCGTGTGTGTGTGTGTGCGCGCGCGCGTGCGCTCACCCACTGGGACTAGAAAGATTATTTTTAAATTAATGAATCATTTTCTCCTCTTCTCCCTCCAACTCCTCCCATGTATCACCTTTCTCTCAAAGTCATGGCCTCTTGGTTTTACACGTGTGCACGTGCAAACACACACACACACACACACACACACACACACACACACACACACACACACACAGAGTCTATGTGTGTATTCCTAAATAACTACAATCTCCCCAGTCCATATAATGGACTTATGTGTATATGATTTCAGGGCTGATCACTTGGTATTGGATAGACAATCAGAGGCTGGAAATTTTTTGTATAGAGCATGGTGTATAAATTTAAAATGGATGAGAAGTCTGCTTTACTCTTTTTCTGATTTCTGAGATGACGTTGCCGCTTTTTTTTTTCCCTCTGTACTGATGCACATGTTCACTCTCTCAAGTGGATTTCTCTCTTTCTCGTTGTTTTCTCCTTCTCTTCTCCTTTAGACAATGGTGGCATTTGACATGGATGGCAAAGTGCGCAAGCCCAAGTTTGAGCTTGATAGTGAACAAGTTCGGTATGAGCACAGGTTTGCTCCGTTCAACAGCGTGATGACACCACCTCCAGTGCACTACCTGCAGTTCAAGGTGAGCTTGCCGGGTGAGGTCAGAGCGAGGTCCCAGCTGTAAACCACAGCAGAGGCTGTGTTTGTACAACCCGTCTGCTGCACCGGTGGGACAGGTGCTAAAACAACCACCGTCTGAAGTGGTGCAGAGAGTATTTGGCCTTGCTGGACGCGTTAATCACATGAGCAGTTTCCGTTTAAGTCACTAGGATCATTGAGATATGGTGTATGCGGGTTAAGAACTGCGTGTCACAGGGGTTCAGACTGAGTCTGTTTGGCTGGGTAGTCAGTTAAGAACTCCATAATAAAAAACTTTAAAATGTTTATATTCAATATATTATGGTAATAGTCTCCCTTCTGTTCAGGAAATGTCTGACCTCAATAAATACAGCCCTCCTCCTCAGTCTCCAGAGTTGTATGTGGCAGCTAGTAAGCACTTTCAGCAAGCGAAAATGATCCTCGAAAACATCCCCAACCCAGACCGTGAGGTAAGAGTGGGTTCACTGTACTTCTAGGGGACACGCTTGACAGAGAGCACATCCTGCCACTATGTGGCTGGTGATTATAGTGAGTCAACTGGAGAGCACTGTCAAATGGAGCCTGTCTTGTTGTTTTTGCAAGAATTTCAGGCAAGTTTGCCAACTTAACCATTTTAAGTCTCTTGCCTCCACCCAATAGGGTCTCACTCTATAGTCCAGGCTGCTCTCTTAATTCCCAGTAATCCTCTTGCCTCTCCCTCTCTAGTGTTAGGATTATTAGGTCATGATCTACCATAGCCGGCTTCCATTATAAGTCTTAAATATGAAAAACTATGTAGCCAGTTACTATAGAACATTATTCCATACTTGACCATTTGACATAAAAGACTGTTGCATTAAAAGACTGATGTGCCAGAATAAACTTTGGAAGGAACATAGTTTAGGCGTTTGATGATTTAATAGTTTGCACTGTCCCCCAGCACAGCTGAGGTGCGTCCTCTCTGCTAGCGCAGGAGTTACTCTTGTCATGTGTTGGTCACTGGGGCAACACTTAGTACAGATCAGTGCAGGGTGACCTAGCATTATCTATCAGAAACGACCAGGACTGGGCTCGGAGATGGAGTGTGCTTGCTTGTCGTACAGAGCCTGGGGTCTGTCCCTAGCACTGCAGATAAATTAATAGAGGGGAAAACCACTTTTCAGATATGTGCACATACAGAAAGAGTGATGAATGTAGGTGAGTTAGCAGCATAGCAGGGTTTTAATTGCAAACAGTATAACTGTGGTCCAGTCACTCACAAGGTCAAGGAGATTAAGATAGCAAGGGTTAAAACTGAGTAGTACCCTACCATTTCATTGAAAGTTGACAGAGAAGACTATGTATTATGTGAACAAGTCACTTCTGTTAAAAGCGAATTGTTGACAGCGCCTTAGCCTCTGAGAGGAACATTGAATGGAGAAGAGAGCAGGAAGGAGATGTAAATAATGTATTCTAGTTGGATGTGATGGCAGAGGCAGAAGGATCTTTGTGAGTTCAAAGCCAGCTAGGGCTACATAGTGAGACCCTGTCTCAAAAAGAAAAAAATGTATATACTCTAGCTAATACAAATGGTAATTATAAAAATTTGAGAGTGAGGTTCAATAACAGAAGACATGTTTCATTTAGCAGAAATTTTACTCGTTTATTCAAAGATTTGTCAAGTATCTACTACTCCCAGAAGAAAACAGCTGTTATGGGTCAAGGAAAGGGTCATATTATGTATTGTACAGAGTGTAGAACTTTGAAGAAATGCTGCAGTCACGGGGTAGGAAGGGAATGCTGCTTTTCTTCTGCTTGCTATTAAACCCAGGGTATTGAGCACTCTCTGCAAACACTTCTACCGCTGAGGTGCATCTCTAACTTTAAGCATTTTAAATAACCCATTTTAGTAAATTCTAGAAGGGGAAGCAAGACACTGGATGTCAAGGGTGGACCCTTCCAGACAGGGGACCCAGATGCAGAACAATGCAGAACAGACCTGTTCCTGGAGTGTTTGAACAGCAGCCAGGGACCCTGTGGCTGGAGTTGGGAGAAACAAGGTAGTATTGGAGTGTGAGCAGAGGATAGATAGATCTGACTTGTGATAAGGGAATATTCTGGGAACATTCTGGGACTCTGCTGAAAATTGACACATGCTGCAAAGATGGAAGTCAGGAAGTCGGCAGCAGTAGTCCAGGTGAGAGGTGGTATGGGTAATCAACAGTGATACGTTCTTGTTGGATTTAAAGTCTGGGTCGGTTCATGGGTTAGATATGGAATATGACTTGAAAGGTTTTGGCCTGAGCAGCTGAATGAATTGATTTACATGGTGGCAACAATGCTGTGGCATGGACCAGTGTAGTTTTGGACATGTCAAATTATTATTAATCTATTTTTATTTTTTTGAGACAAAGTCTCATCGTGTAGCTCAGACTGGCCTGGAACTACCTGGGCTTACCTCACCCATGGCAGGCCTCTTACTCGGTCTCAGAGGCTGAGATTACAGGTCTGAACTTGTGTGTCTACCTTTCCACTAGATGTTTAAATGGAGCTGCTCCCTCAAGGCAGGTGGATGTCTGCTTTGGGATTGAAGAACCCATCCTGTCCTTTTGTATTTCCAGACAGTGGTCGGTAACGCAGCAGTGGGAACTTGGGGCTACTTAAGAGAAATCTAGCAATTGTCGTCATTATGATTCATGTATTTCAGTGAAACTGTTTAGACTGTTAGTTCTCAGAAGTAAAAGTTAATGCTCCAAGAACACTCACTACTTGCCAGGAGTGTTTCTAAGCTTTAAATACAGCCAGGTACTAGGAGTGCAGAGCTAGGCTGTGCTGTTCAGTGTCTGAACCACAGTTGTATGTGCAGCATGAAACGTACATTAACTCAGTCCTCAAGGCAGTTTTCATGTTGTGGGCCAAATCTTCACCTTCATTCTGTGAGGATGACCGTGAGCAACTCACTGATGAGAAGAGAAGGTTGGTATCAGTGATGAAGCTGGGGTGTTGCTCCATGTTCTGAACAGGAGCATGTTCTCTGGAGCTCATGATTGGTGGTTGGGAGGTGTGTTTAAGAAGTGCAGTGTCTGGAGTGCCTGCGGCACAGGTCAGCACCTCCCGGCTCCTGTTCTTGCTGTGATGCTGAGTGTCTTGTTCTAGGTCAGTAGAATCCTAAAGGTTGCCAAGCCCAACTTTGTGGTCATGAAGCTTTTAGCAGGAGGACACAAAAAAGAGTCAAAGGTGAGTACAGAGTTCCCTGTGCACTGTTACAGAAAAGGTTCCACCACTGTGTAAGAGTCATCCGAGAAGAGGTAGGGCTCAGCTGCCGAGAAGTGAAGTTCGCTCACGTTTTTTCTTCCAAATGTTCTGAGACTTGGAACTTATACTCGTCTTTCCTCCTGCTCCCATACGGATCATTGGCTAACTTAGGGCAGTTAAGAAAGTACGGGCCAGAGTGTCAAGAGCTCAGAAACAGGAGCTGGCAAAGTGGCTGACCTAAGTTTACTAACTGGAACCCACACTGGGGAAGAAAAGACCCAACCCGCCACACACACACACCCCACACACGCACCACTCACCATGGCAACATGCTCTCACCCTCATACAAGATAAATGGTATAAATTTTTTGGTTTTGTTTTGTTTTTGAGATAGGGTTTCTCTGTGTAGTTTTGCACCTTTCCTGGTAGACCAGGCTTTTCCTGTAGACCAGGCTGGCCTCCAACTCACAGAGATCCTCCTGCCTCTGCCTCCCGAGTGCTGAGATTTAAAGGGGTGTGCCACCACCGCCTGGCTGGAATAAAATTTTAAAGAAAATGTGTAAAACAGATATTTTGGGGAGAAGTACAAGGTATCTTAATGTCACCTGCTTTAGGAAAGTAGATGGTTCAGTAGTTAGCTGTATATACAGGTATGCATGTATATAAGCAGTGGCCATTTCACTTAGCAAGCCCCAAGGTGGAGCTGCCTCCACCTCCCCAGCACTAGAATTTTAGGTGTGTGCTATCATGCCCAGCTTTTTAACAAAGGTGCTGGAAATCAAACCTCAGGTTCTCATACCTGCACAGCAAACCCTGTACCAACTGAGCCATTTCTCCAACCCAGACTCCAACCCCAGTGTTTTTAAACACTGCTAAGATGTGGTGTTAATACGGAAGATCTACCTTGTCACAGGTCGGCTTCTGATGCAACCTTGGTGGCAGTTGCCTGGTGTGTGTGTGGCTTTGCTTCACTTGTTACCCTAAAGTTGAACTGTATTGTCATCCTGATGGGGCTGAATGTCTTGTCTCGAAGTAAAGTCCATCTTCCTTTAACTTTCTCTGAAGATAAGAAACAGATGGCCGGGATGTTTTCTGATGACCTTCATGAAGGAGAAAGGCTTCCTCATTTCTTTTCCTGTTTGACTTTTCCCATTAGGCCGGTCTCTCTTGTACAGCCCTGTTTCTGAGACACGTGACAAAGGGTCACGTGGCCACTGTACATTACCCGGGCACTCGCAGATGTATTCATGGGCTTTCTGGCTTTCTTCATAGGTTCCTCCCGAATTTGATTTCTCTGTTCACAAATACTTTCCTGTTGTGAAACTCGTGTGAAAGAGACTGCAAAGATGGACCATGTCCGAGGTGATACAACATTCTGCCACATACAGTGACGTAAAGTGGATTTCTTGGAGAACAGCCAGTTATAAGGAAGATTTTTCAGTTTAACACCCTTACCTGGCGGGAATGAAAACTGCTGTTTTAAAGTGGTTTATTATACTCCATGGGTGTAACTGGGCTGGAATGCATTAGTGAATGTTATGTGGTTTTATTACAGACTTAATTGTAAAACATTTTTTTAATGAATGATTGAGTGATACAGTGTTTGTAAAGGTTAATAAATTTCTTGACAAAAAAATGCACTGGTGCTGTGCTAAGAACTGTGGTCTGAGCATCACCATCGAGCAGTGCCAGAATTATCCAAGCTGGCTGTGGCACAGTAAGCCTAATCCCAGCACCTAGGCAGAGGCCCCAGGACCAGGCTTCAGTTACCCTCAGCTGTGTACTATGTTTGAGGCCAGCCTGGGCTACATGAGAGCCTATCTTAAAACATCAAACAAACCCAAAAACTCATCAAAAGAAGTTTCAAAACATGAATTTATTAAGCATTTAGATTCTGGTGAAATTTGAAATGGATTTTGAAGGGAGACGATCTCTAAAGTACATGAGGATTGTCTGTGTTGTGACACACATTAGTAAGGATCTGCAATCATGCAGTTTAAGAACCATGTCACACTGCAGTGTCTGCTGCTGGCCCCAGCAGGCGAGGTGTGCACACTGCTGAGCTTTGGGTCTGTTTGAACGTGGTACACACCTTTGCTCCAGTTGAACCCTTGAAGTGGACTGAGATACAGGGTTTGTTCAGTCCACCAGCCAGAGCCCCATCCTTGATTTGCTGCCCATTCCTCTGCACTGGTGTGTTAACGGCAACTGTCTAGGCCTACGGGGTTTCCCTTTTGTCCTCTGTAGGGGCAGTGCTTTTAGCACAATGAGCTACCCAGAAGTTTAACCTGGTTTTGTGGGTTGGCCTAAGACCATTGGCAGTTCATTTGGCGTATGGTAAAAATGACCCTGAGAGTTCAGTGTCCTAACTCTAATTTGACACTTGGTGGTGCTGAGGGTGCAACCCAGGGCCTCACACATAGTAGGCAGATCCTCTCAGGGAGCTGTGCCCCAGCCCTTGTCAGGACACCTTCCTTGTATCAAAACATTTCCTAGAAATATTTTGAAACATGCCTGAGTGAACTTGCTTGCAGTGCTAGCGAAGACGGAGGTAAAGATGTTGCTGACTTCCTTGTCAGTACTGAGGTGGTCTGGCTCAGCTGTCAAACACAGACACTAGGCAGCCTGGAATTTTAGAACCCAGAGGCCAGAGTGTTCTCCTCACCTGTTTTACTTGTTGAAAGGAAATCAGCATAGCTTGTCAGCAGTGTCCACACTTTAAACCAGAACCAAAGCTAAGACAGGAAATTGGCACCAGAAAATGCAAAGTCCCCTTGAGCATGGAACCTTGGGGTAGAGCGTAGAGCAACTGTATAGTGAAGACATCGCCGCTGAGGACCAGCGAGTAACGAGTGTCCGTCTACACACAGGGTTGTGTGTCAGATTTGGGGGTATTGAGCACCAAATCTGGTTGTTTGGGCAGTGAGAGACAACCCACATCTGCCACAGGTGATCAAATGTATGTTTTTAAGGAGAAGAATGGGAGGATAGGAAGACTGGGCCACCTGGGCAGCCACTCACACTACCAGAATCTTTTAGCCAGCCCCAGAAGGCACTAGGAGTTTTCCAGTGGCCTCCAGTGGTGCTGCTTTCCAATTCACCAGCACCGTCGGCTTGAGTCAGACACAGCACAGGCCAACGCCATTGTCATTGGTGAACCACGTTAACCTGTGGGGTTTTCAGACAGTACACAGACTACAGAAAAACCACACAGCTGGTGTGTCTCTTGCCTTTGAAGCTGTCCCCAGCTTGTATCCTGGGTACCCCAGCAGCCAGCCCTTCTTCCTGGACTATCATAGCCACACAGGTACAAATCTCGGGGCCTCTGTCCTTGCAGAGCTCCACATCCTGTCTGCTCTGGCTGCCCAGTCCAGCTACTGCCTTTCCTGGTGAGGTGCAGTGGCTTACTGGAGATTTCCCTTTGCCCACTCAAAAACCAAGGGAGAGGCCATAGGCATGCATATTGAGTAACTTAATAGTGTTGTGTATATCAAAATAACAAAAGTTATTTAAACCAGTAGTCTTAAAAAAAAAAAAAAAAAGAAAGAAAGAAAAGAAAGAAAGAAAGAAAGAAAATCCTCCCCCAACACTTGGCATTTTGAGACAGGGTCTTACTTTCTTGCTCAGTCTGACCTGGAATTCACTATGT
Organism: Peromyscus melanophrys; assembly: GCA_902168415.1. NCBI lineage: Eukaryota > Metazoa > Chordata > Mammalia > Rodentia > Cricetidae > Peromyscus > Peromyscus melanophrys. The sequence continues at coordinate 61,671 of CABHPR010135420.1, forward strand.
AGCTCAGGCTGGCCCAGAACCTATAGCAGGCTTCCTGCCTCAGCCTTCTGGGTCCTAGAGTTATCCAGGTTTAGTGGCTGTCTTTTATTTACTTTGGTACAGAACTACTTTGTATTGAGACTTGTCTAAACTGACTAGTGGTGTTGCCCTGGGCTGTCGATGGTGGAATCAGGTGTGTGCAGGAGAGATGAGCCGCTCTCCACCAGTAACAGAAACTGGCAGCAACAGCAGCACAAGAAGCGGGGGTGGTCGTTGGCCGGCAGCTGCCCTCCTGCAGGCTGCTCTGTCTACAGACACTGCAGGATGATGAGGTTCTCCTGCCCCATAGGACAACCTCATTTCTCTTCTTGGTTGCCTGACTTGCTCAAGAACTAACCTGTTAAGAAAGCTTGACCAATTTTGACATCCTTTGTAGACACTTTAAAAGTACCCCCAAACTGTCTGAGACAGTCCCATTTTTCTTTGCTAAAATGTACTGATTAAACCCCACAATAATCATCAGCCGATGCACAGTTTACTTGGTACATTTCACAGTTGAGTACTCAGTCACTGGTGAGTCTTTGCAGGATCTCTGTTCAGGCCTGTTGAGGAATACGGACTCCTACTCGATTTAGGATGAGATTCTGTTTTTCACTCCCATTGGGTAAATCTATTGGGCCTCTCTTCTGATCTTCAACATTAAAAACTAAAAATGAAAAACAATATTCCAATATTAAGCACTTTGGGAAAACAGCTTGGGCAAGTTTCACTTCATGTCAGTTTCTAGATTTTTCATAAAGAGAATTCACATCCATTAATACTGTAGCTTAGCATTGTGTTCCCATCAAGAGAAAAAGAAACGGTGTGTGCAGCCAACAGCATGCCACAAAACAAAGCTGAAAGCCCTGAAAACGCCCCCATTGTTGAGTGGTAAAGCCCCTGTGCTGTATGACCTCCTCCAAAGGGTAGCAATAACAGCACACACTCCTTCTCAGAGCCACCTGCCTGCAGCTTCTGGTGAATCTGCTACACCGAAGCTCACTCTAAGAGCTGCAGTCTAGGCTTCCATCCTGGGTATGGACTGTACTTTGTCACAAGACTTAAAGCCAATTCAACTGTCATGTTTAATCCATGCAGTGTTGAGACTACAGAGTTGAAGCTAATGTCTTTTCACCTTATCTCCCCGGGGCAAGCAAGGTCTTAAGCTGTTCATTTTAGCCTTTTGCTCTGCACCTCGCTCTGCTGAGAGCCTTGCACAAGATCAGAGTGCTCCACACACCCTGAGTAAAGGACTAAACATCACAGGTTTTCACCGCAGAGCCAAACATCCAGCAGGATACTCCAATGCAGTACTGCTAACAGAAGACATAATTCAGTGCAGTCAGTATGTACACAAAAGATGGAGACGCCGTGAATTTGCTTAGCATTTCTCCTGCATTATTCCTATGCCTCAAAAATCATTACCTATATAGTACATTAATATAATTTAAAAATCAAACTGGGGCTTCTTTTTCTAGAAATTTCAAATAACTACCTTGTTGAAACAAGTGACATGCTGATAAACACTGCAGAATCAGACGTGCAGATTGAAGGCCTTGTCTCCCAGGTTAGGCCAGTACACTTGGAAAAACAGTGATCCAAGAGTATTCGAGTGAGATGGGCATGGGGGCACACACCTTTAATCCCAGCACTCACGTGGGAGGCAGAGGCAGGTGAAGGCAATCTCCCAGCTGAGGCTAGCCTGGTCTACAGAGTGAATTCCAGTACTTGAGTGATAGATAAGTTACAGACATAAAACAGGACAGTAACTGTGGAGCATGTATGAGCCTAGATGACAAAAAGGACATCAGTTGGACAGACACTATATTTGAACAAATCTATGTATTAGGTAGTATGCTATATCAACATTTCTTCGTGTGCACAATTGGACTATGATTACTTAAGAGTTTACATTTGGGGAATATGGGGAGAAGATGCATGGGAATCCTTTTTGCTACTTTTTAAGATTTAATAAAGATTTTACTTGTAATTACATGTCTGTGTAGATAGGTGTGTATAAATACAGGGCCCTTGGAAGCCGGAGGAAAAAACCCTGGAGCTGGAGTTCCAGGCGGTTGTGAGCCACCTTATGTGAATACTGAGATTGAACTTCGGTCTTTTGAATACTGAGCCATCTCTCCAGTATTGAACTTTTAAAAAAGCCCATCAAACATCAAGAATTGTTCATGTGGTAATAAAAGAAGGCATCTTTGAGTCCAAAAGTGAGGTGGGAGTAATATAATCAGGTAGTAATAAGAAGCAAGCTGGCCAGAGGATTTCTGGTGAAGTCTAAAGATCCTGGACTTCTCCCTCCATTTCCAAAGGTGTGAACTAAGCCTGAAACCTTAAATCTCCAGATCCCACATGATGGAAGAAGAGAACTGACTCTTAAAGTTGTCCTTTGACCTCCATACATGCACAATGGCATACATGTGCTTACACAAATAAGTGTGATTTAAAAGCCCAAAAACTACAAAAAATACCTCAGGTTCTACCCAGGGAGTCAAGCATGTAAAACTGAAATCCAAAGCCCCTGTTCCTGGGTCAAAGATTATCAGGGATAAACTTTAGTGCAAGTGGGACAGCAAGACGGTACAGAGAGCATCTAGCCATGGGACGCTGCACGCTTACAATTCAGTGTTTTATGTTATCAAAAGAACTGAAGACTGCTTCAAGGAGTCGGGCATTGTGTAGCTCCCACATTTCACCTGGAAGACTACTCACGGGGTGGCCTGTACTCCCTCACATGCCCCATGGCTAAGGTTCAAGAAAACTAGTGCTCAGCTGCAGCATATAAGATACAAAGAATCTAGGAACTACAGAAAACTCCTGGGTTAAAGAATAGATGGCATAAAATCTGCAAATAAAAATGTAAACTGGGTGAATACTGAATATGCTATTTGCAGCCCAGAAAGGCAAAGACAGAAAATACTTTGTAGAGCCAGAGCAGAGTGCTGCTGATCTGTGCTCAAGGAGTCAGAAGGGACAGGAGCCTTGTCAGATACATGCTTCATCAACTTCTCTAGAGGGCTAGTCACAGCAGAAAACTGGTTCAGAGGTGGTTAACAGAGAGTCTAATGATTGGGCCAAAACCAGGTGTGCTCCAGGGTGCCCTAAATCACTAAAAGCAAACCCTGACTTTTGGGGCATCCCTGCTCTCACCCTGCTCCACTGCCCCACTTACCAGGACTTCCAAAGAAAACAGTCTCTCCAGACATGGTGGTGCACACTTTCAATCCCAGCACTCAAGAGGCAGAGGCAGGTGGATCTCTGTGAGTTTGAGGCCAGCCTGGGCTACAGAGTGAGTTCCAGGACCACCAAGGCTGTTACACAGAGAAACCCGGTTTCAAAAAACAAAAGCAGGGGGAAAAAAAGTCTCCCTGAACTGTCCACTAGGTGTTATTATCAATAATATTAAAGAAAAGAAAGAGATGGAAGGTTGGGAGGTGACCACTTTCATACACCATTGTTCTTACCATTTGTATCTCTGTCGTTCCCTGCAAGGACTGCCTGCTTGTCTCTCTCAGACTCTGCTTCATTTTCATCCATGTTGTATTCATCTCCCTGGTTTCTCCCTGTAAAAACCATTTCATTCTTGACATCATTGGAATACCAGCACCAATACAGGCTGTTATCAGACCCGTACCTCAGAAAACAGCCCAACTCATGAACTTCTTCCCAGTACTAATGCCATGGAGAGTACTCAGAAACAGGCCCCTTCAACACTGAGTCTAGAAAATTCAACTCTGGTGACTGAACCCTAGCACACAAAAAGGGAGTGGGGGCTTCATTCCTAACACAAAAAACGGGGGGAGGAATCCTAAATTAAGTCATGATTCAGTCAAAAAACTGAGAAACGAAATGGCAATCAACAAAAGTAAGGAAAAGCAACCACTGTCTGAGGAAATAATAGGTTAATGATGGGGAATGACAGTGGCTTCTCAGAACGACTCCAAGAATGGGAAGGAGTGAGTACCGTGAGCCTACATTTCATGCACAGGACTAGACTGTCCACGACCATGTGCCCTGGAAAAAGCACAGAATGCAGACTAGAGACAACAGGAGTCTCCCTAGTATCGGAAATGTGCACATGGGGAGGCACAGGAGACCGTTCTTAAAAGGAATGCCTAGATCTCTGCTCTGCTTTCTCTCTGCTGGAGCACACAGCGTTTGTCCTCCAAATGAGATCGCTACTGCTGCGCGCGCGGAAGCAGCTGCAGCACACAGGCCTGGCTGCTCATGTCCACCTCCAGCTGCTACACTTCAGGTCCAGTAGTCAGACACTTGAGTGCCACCAGAATGGGGTGTCTCCCTCCCCTCATGAGCACCTTCTTGCTATAGTTATGGGGCAGGGCTCTGAGCAGTGACACTCAGCAGGAGGCTGGTAAAATGCACCCTTAACCAGAACAACAGGACACATTATTCTGAAGGAAGACTGAAAGAATTAGAGACATTTCCTCAGGTCTGTTATTTGGTCCATTCAGGAGGGCAGGTGTCATCATGAGCGCTCCTGGCACCCAGGAATGGCAAGTTTCCACATCTCTATGGCAACAGAATACACACAGGATACCACTATTTGGAGAAGGAAGGAAAGGGGGGAGTCACCTGTCAGTTCCTCAGATGCACCAACGTCCCTCATTCCTTCTTCAGTCACTTACCAGACACCATCAGTACGTCAACACATAAGCAGGTAGAGACAGACAGGTGGCCTACCTGCCAGGAGGTGACATTTTATCTGCCAAGCACCCGTCTCAAGGTGTCATACACCCTCAGAGTCCCACTGACATTAATAGTTTCTGAAGATTAAAATATTAGGTTTTGTACTACCCTTCCTGTTTCCCTCTTGAAAATGGACAAGAAACACAAAAAAGAATAAAGGTGTCATGAAGGCCATTTGGTGAAATTCAAGGGGATGTGTCCAATGCTGAGAAAATGGAGAAATCCGAGTGCCTGGCAAGAAGCCTGGGGACCCCAGGGCCACCCACCTTCCTCAGCTGCACGCTGCTTCTCCTGCTCATCTCGGATGACAAGCTGGTCCCGATCAGGGTACTGAGAATCCTCAGGCCTGGCCAACAGGGCAGCTGGCCCTTGTGTCATGTGAGGAGGTTTCCCAGCTCCTCCAAGTGTGCCATCCATGGGGGCCTGTTCTTGGATGGATGCCTTTGGCGGTCCCAGACCATGCTCCTCACTGACAACCTGAATCTCGTTGGTTTCCTCTGTGCACAGAACATAGATAGGATTGCAAGAGCATTCTTTGTTTTTGTTGTTTTGAGACAGGGTTTCTCTGGGTAGCCCTGTCTGTCTGAGAACTTTGTACACCAGGCTGGCCTTGAACTCACAGATCCTCCTGTCGCTGAGAGCCTTTAGAGTGCCAGGATCAAAGGCGTGCGCCACCACACCTGTGACTGGGTGTGGAGCACACACCTATCATCCTGCCACTCCAGAGGTAGAGACAGGAAGATGAGGAGATCAAGCCAGCTTTGGCTACATTAGTGGTTCTCAACCTGTGGGTCTCAGACCCTCTGGCAAACCTCTATCTCCAAAACTACTTATGATTTATAACAGTAACAAAATTACAGTTATGAAAATATTTTATGGTTGGGGGTCATCACAACATGAACCATATTAAAAGGTCACAGCATTAGGAATGTTGGGCTATGCAGTCAGTTTGAGGCCAGTCTGGGATACTCTGCCTCAGACAAAACAGAAGGAAAAATGGTAACATTAACTACAAAGAATGCATGCGGCATACTTGTAATCCCAGGACTTGGGAGATGAAGGCAGTAAAGCCAATTCAAGGTGATGGCTATATGCTGAGTTTTAGGCCACCCTGGGCTGCACAAGAACTTATCTAAAAAAACAAAACAAAACAAAAGCAAAAGACAAAACCAAGTGTCAACACTTAATTCCTAGTGTTGCCTAGAAGAATGGCTACTGGGTGAGCTGCACACTTCTGAGTAGCTACTGGGAGCCTGGTCTTTGACCTCCGCCCTAGACCACTGGCTTCTGTGCTGCAGCTCATCTTCAGATGAAGTAACAGAAAAGTTCGGGGCATAGTGGTGCACACCTTTAATCCAAGCACCCAGCAGAGGCCCTTGGATTTCTGTGAGTTCGAGGCCAGCCTGGTGTACATAGCAAGTTCCAGGACAGCCAGATCTACATAAATGGAGATCTCTCTCAAAACAAAACCCAAGAAACAAACAAAAATCAGAAAATAACATGGATACAGGTGCCCTGACACTCTGAGGGCAGAGTGCTAGGCTGTCATGGTCATTTGTGTAGGACAAGCCATGGGAGCCCAGGCCCAGCAGCCACCCAGGGCGCAGTCTCTGCCCTTAACTCCCACAATCCTCCGGTACCCTGAGTTAAAGTGCTATCTGTACCTGTACTTAGAGAGCTGCCAAGGAACTCAGCCCCAAGCTGACAAGGACAGAGTGTTAGTAAGACAGAGTGGAAGGCTGTGTCCCCTATGCAGGACCCTAGAGAAAGCACCACCAGCTAGCCACACTGCCTATTCTCTGCTGCCTCAAGCCACACTCTGCCCTCTGTGTCTACCACCCACCCAAACCACACGCTGCTGCTTGGACATGGAGGGCATAAACCAATAGCTGCTCCACTTACCATTCTGCTGGTGTGGTTTCAAACCCCGCACCTCTGAACTGGGGGCGGGTGTCTGGGACTTGTTTCTGGGCACAGCCTCTTTCCCTTGTGGCATCTGTTCCTTTGGTGGGACTACTTCCTGAAGCTTGGGCTGAGGCTTGAGGGTCTGGAATTGAAAAAGCACAGGACTACAAGAGTAGATCATGGGACCCTCATTGCATCCAATGAGCAAGTAAGAACCCCTAAACTCACACACCACCATCTACCCTGTCACATGGCACAGATCAGTAGACTGTGGTTAAGTCCATGTCCTCCAGAAAACACACTCAAGGTAGAAAATAAGGGAAAATGTAACCATTCCAATAAACCAAGTTACTGACCAACTATCTACAGCACTCAACCTGGCACTTAGGCCATGCCCACCCTCCAGGGCACGTGGACCTAAGATGACTGACATGCCCACACTGTCTGCCTGGCATGACTGACATCACACATGGTCTCCCGACGTATGACATGGAACTTGAGAGTCACAAATACATGGAAATTAACACTCCCAGATGACCAAAAAGATGCCCAGTCCTCTGGTTACTCTCAGCAGCTAACTGAGGCGAAGGAAGGGGACTATGCAACTTCAGCACCTTTCTGCCATCTGTCACACTTGATGGGGACACTGAGAAGCAGGACATAATCCAAAACTCAGGCTCAATACCTACGTCTAGCACTAAAGAATGTATGTCTCCCCTCCGTCACATCTTACAGTGGGTGGTAGACAGCCTATTTAAAACAGGCCAATTTACCCAGAATATCCTGTCTCATAGCCAAGTAAAAAATTAGAAGGCATCCTGTGAGGCAAAAAGCAATCTGGAGACAGAGAGGAAACATCAGAACCAGCCACACAGTGATACCTGATTTAGCAGGCCATGGATCTAGAGCAAACGTGGCTAGTGTGCAGAAAGCCCCAGTGGGTTACGTAGACAATGAGGTAGAGATAGAAACTTTAAGGAAACAAAAACGAAATACTGAGACAGAAATGCTGTACGTGAATGAAGTCTTCAGAGGGCTCATGTGTGGACTAGCCATGGCCAAGGGGTAATTTCCCAAGTTTAGAGGTAAAATAGAAACCTATGGAAGTGAAAAACAGTGAGAACAAGGTCTGAAAACAATGAAACAAAATTCCAAAGACTGTGGGACAACTACAGATAAGATCCCTCCTACTCAGGGTAGGATGGCAGAGACAACTTCTGGATGTCACACACGCAATGGTCAGACCTGGATACGACAAACATCTAGTAATCAAGACTTAAGAATTCCTCCAAATTCATGCCAAACACCAAACCATAGATTGAGGGAGTTTGGGGAACAGCAAACAGGATAAATACTAAGAAAGTGTGTCATTTCAAAGTACAGGGAAATTAAAATTCTGAGAAGAAGCCAAGAAAAAACATCCACCTCACAGGGGACACTCACCAAGACAGACCACGTTCTAGGCTAAAACTACATCTGTGGCTATGTATTGTGTCCCCCAATAAAATTTACCTGAGGATCAGAGGAAAAAGCCAGCCACTATATTAACATAGAAGTCAGGCAATGGTAGCACACACCTTTAAACCTATCACTTGGGAGGCAAGGATCTGTCTGGATCTCTGTGAGTTCAAGGCCAAACTGGGAACAGAGCCAGGCATGGTGATACACGCCTTTAATCCCAACACTAACCATAGAGGTTTGGAGGTCTGTACAAACAGGAAGTGACAGAGCTGGGCAGGAAGAGGAAGTAATGTAGCCGGGCTGAGAGAACAAATGAGAGAACAGAACAAAAAGGCATATAGGTGTGGGTAGACAGGAAGTAGCTCGCTTTGGAAGTTGCCGAGTTGGTGAGGTGAGGTTAGCTGTGGCTTTTCCTATTTCTCTGATCTCTCTCAGGCTTTAACCCCAATTTCTGGCTCTGAGTTTATTATTAATAAGACCATTCAGCAATTCATCTACATATATCATAGTAAATTTAAACAAGGAACCACGTCATGGCTACTCTTCTATTACAGAAGAATCAAACAAGGAATCAGGAGTAGAAAGATGGCTAGAAAATCCCTAAATGGGTGGAGATTAAGGCACATGCTTTTAAATAATGCTCAGACTAAAGTAAAAGTCTTAAATTTAAAAATATTTTGGTCACACCTTTAATCTCCAAACTTTGGGAGGCAGAGGTGGGTGGATCTCTGTGAGTCAGAGGCCACCCTAGATTACATAGTGAGTTCCAGGACAGCCAAGGCTATACAGTGAGACCCTGTCTCAAAAATAAATAAATAAATAAATAAATAAATAAATAAATAAATAAATAAATAAA
>CABHPR010135421.1:0-26717 GCA_902168415.1 Peromyscus melanophrys
GTTGGTGGCGCACGCCTTTAATCCCAGCACTCGGGAGGCAGAGCCAGGAGGATCTCTGTGAGTTCGAGGCCAGCCTGGGCTACCAAGTGAGCTCCAGGAAAGGCGCAAAGCTACACAGAGAAACCCTGTCTCAAAAAACAAAACAAAACAAAAAAAATATTCTGAGCTACTTTGGGAGATGGCTTTTTCCAAGCTGGTTGTGGTGCATGCATGCATTTAATCCTAGCACTTGGGAGGAAGAGGCAGTCAGATTTCTGTGAGTTCAAGGTCAGCCTACATAGTGAGTTGCAGGACAGCTAGGATTATGTAGAGACCCTGTCTCAAAACCAAACCAAAAAAAAAAAAAAAGTATCAGTATCAGAAAGCATGTGTTCATGAAAAGTTCTAATGATTAGGAGTAAATTTTAGATTTATTGTTAATACCCATACAGTGGCTCTATCAAACAAAACATACTGTATACCTACCTCTTATATCATGCTCTGTCCTGATGGAGCCCTATAGAAGCATTTACTCCATGTGGTAAAGGGTGTTGTTATGATGCCCAGTGGCTCCAAAGCACCTCATTGTTTAAGTAATCAATTCATGAAGGAGCATTGTAGATTTATTCTTCATTGGGTCAAACCAATCCTCCCACTAACAGATGCATAGTGCTACTTTACAGGATGCCCAGCAGAGTGAGAGGCAGATTATCTTTTAAGGCATACAAATGTTTTGCTCCAAAACACAGTAGAAGACAAATATATAATGGTCCATTCCTTTTTCTCAGTGGTGGGTATTCCTAAAATGATGCCTGATTAAGATTGCCAATTCACTAAAACTACAATGTTTCTCTCCTTGGTAACCAATTCCATAGACTTAAAAAGTTTTTAGGGCCGGGCGGTGGTGGCGCACGCCTTTAATCCCAGCGCTTGGGAGGCAGAGCCAGGTGGATCTCTGTGAGTTCGAGGCCAGCCTGGGCTACCAAGTGAGTTCCAGAAAAGGAGCAAAGCTACACAGAGAAACCCTGTCTCAAAAAACAAAAAAAAAAAAAAAAGTTTTTAGGAATGAGTGAGTGTACAGCTAGCATCACATGATGATAGTAGCCAATAAAGTTCTTTCCCAAATTATTTCTAGTTGCATTGCCTTCTGTATAGATATTGCATAAGTGAGATGTTCAGCTTCCTAACATGGTACTATATGGATGATGGATAGAGTTCCAAGGACCAGCAGTCACTCAAGGATTGGGTAAAAAGATCAGTAGACAGAGTAACACCAGGACAAAATATATTTACCCTAGGCTGAATAAAAGGTGGACCATAGCTGAATGGGATGCATTTGGACCATTGGACACATTTATGTGTATCCAGCCACGAGACTGAATGCATTATTGATATGGATTATGCTCATTGTTAATAAAGCTGATTGGCCAATGACTGGGCAGGAAGAGATTGAGCACAAGACTAGGGGAATTCTGGGAAGAGGAAAGGCAGAGTCTGGCAGCCACCAGCCAGCCACCAAGGAAGCAAGGTGTATTAGAACACAGGTAAAGTCATGAGACACATGGCAAAACATAGATAAGAAATATAGGTTAATTTAAATGTAAGAGCTAGCTAGTAATAAGCCTGAGCCATTGGCCAAACTTAAGTAATATTAAGCCTCCAAGTCAATTATTTGGGAAGTGGCTGCTGGGTATTTGGGAGTTGCTGGCAAGACAAAAATTTCTGCCTATACATTATTCTATTTCTACTTTTAGAGATTGGAAAATGCTATATTCCTCCTTGAGCGTGTACATTCTGTACCTCCATAGCACAGGATGCCAGAACTATTGCAGTGACTGCACACCTGTGGCAGCCTTGGAAAGTCTAGAGCATATTCTGATACCAGGAAGAAGTCATGGTGAAATTTTTCCAATCAGCATTAGGTTGCCTCAGCAATGAACAAAAGCAAAACCAAACCAAACCAATGCTGCCTAATTTTTAACCAGGCAGCCACACAATGAGTGTCCTCAAGTTGTGTAGCCATTTCCTCTGAATTGATATATTTCCACCTAGAGGAAGTAGGAAAGCTACTGATACAAGGGAAGTTAAACTCATAAGGCTCAGGAAGTAAACAAAACTTACAAAGTATTTCTGGAGAGGTAGTTAGCAGTTATAAGCTTTTGCAGGGGACCAAAATTAGGTTCATAGCACCATGTTGAGAGGTTCACAACCACCTGTAACTCCGGAGATCTGATTCCCTCTTTGGGCCTCCATGGGCACCAACATGCATGCATATATGTGTGTGTGAGAGACACACACACACATTTTTTAATATTACATGGCTCAGGAAGATCCTGAAACCTAGAAAATTCATAACACCCCTCCCCAAGTTTATAAAACTCCTAAGAATAGGTGGGAGGAGGGAATGGGAGGAGAGGAGGGAGGAGAAACTGCAGTCAGGATGTAAAATTAATTAATTAAAAGAATTACTGGAGAAAAGAGACTCTCTGACCAGTCACGATGCAAGTAGTGCAGAACTCTAGGGATCAATATTTGTGAACACACACCCATGCTAAAACGTGGGTTCCAGTGACGAAGCTGCCCTTGAGTGGTCCATGTTCCTATAAGGAATCTTGTAGCTAGAGTTTTCCTGCCGGGCCCACAGTCAGGACAAATCTCTCTCACCCGCCAGTCCCACAGCCGCTCAGACCCAACCAAGTAAACACAGAGACTTATATTGCTTACAAACTGTATGGCCATGGCAGGCTTCTTGCTAACTGTTCTTATAGCTTAAATTAATCCATTTCTATAAATCTATACCTTGCCACATGGCTTGTGGCTTACCGGCATCTTCACATGCTGTTTGTCATGGTGGCGGCTGGCAGTGTCTCCTCAGCCTTCCACTTCCCAGAATTCTCCCCTCCTTGTCCTGCCTATACTTCTTCCTGCCTGACCACTGGCCAATCAGTGTTTTATTTATTGACCAATAAGCAACATGTTTGACATACAGACCATCCCACAGCAGAATCTCTCACGTATGTTCCTGTAATTCTTTGGTCTGTTGGTGGTATCCTATATGGAGGGAAGAGAAATTGTTTACATCTCCCCTGGAAAATTACATAACACAACTGGCACAAGAACAGGGATCCAAAGGAAAAAAGATGTAAGTTTTTAATAGATGAGCCTCTGCAAGACATTCCAGATTTGAACAACAGTGACCAATGTATTCATTATTCATTATTCATTAGTATGCTGTGGGATGGTGTGTATGTCAAATGTGTTGCTCTGATTGGTCAATAAATAAAACACTGATTGGCCAGTGGCCAGGCAGGAAGTATAGGCGGGACTAACAGAGAGGAGAACTGAGAGAACAGGAAGGCGGAGGGAAACACTGCCAGCCTCCGCCATGACAAGTAGCATGTGAAGATGCCAGTAAGCCACGAGCCACGTGGCAAGGTATAGATTTATAGAAATGGATTAATGTAAGATGTAAGAACTAGATAGCTAGAAGCCTGAGCCATTAGGCCAAACAGTTTAAATAATATAAACGTCTGTATGTTTATTTTATAAGTGGGCTGTCGGACTGCCGGAGCTTGGCGGAACCCGGAGAGAAAACTCTCCAGCTACATTAGTATTCATTAGTAAATCACTCTGGTCATTCCTTCAAAATATGTGTAGTCTCCATTCTTACCAGCTACTACACTTGTAGTCGCAGTCATCATTTACTATTGCATAAACTGTGATACCTTCTTAATAAATCTGTGTTTGTCCTTGACCCTCTCTTAGCCTGTTCAGTACTAACTTTAAAAGTCAAAGAGCTGAGCATTTACACAAGGTTATTTTAGAATACCCCCAGACAGAGCAGAGAAGTCACAGAATTTATAGGAACAGGTTTCTTGGCTCATTTAATATCTCATGGGCAACAGATATTGGAACATGTGACAGAAAACAAAACAACAAAAGGAAGCTCATGTCTGTCTTTGGTCCCAAGTTCCTAACAGCTAGCTTCCTGCACTATTTAGGGCAAGTCCTTACCACAGCCTCCTTACCTGTCCCACATAATTCCTGACTCAAGACTTTTACTCCTAATGTTCCATTAGGGACACATTTTCCCCAGATGTCTACATGTTTTCATCCCTTCCTAAACATGCTTCGTCTCTGCAAACAGCCTCCCCACCCCACTTTTGATTCACTAGCTAGTAGCTACTGGGTATTTCTTTTCGTCTCCTTTTTCTTGAACACAGCATACGGGACAGGGGATCTCATTTTCTTTACTACTGTATGTTCAGTTCTTAGAACAGCGACAGAGCAGTCACCCACCAATACATATTTTTACATGCTGCAATAAAAAGTAGCTGATCTTGGCTGTGAGGCTGGGGTTGTCTCTGGAAGAGGACTTTTATTACTTTTGAGAGCCTCAGTATTAGGCAGAGGCCTCGCTGACCAGGTAACTGGTTTCTGTTCTGCTAACTGAAGCCTTGCCCAGGTTCCACAGGATCGCTTGTCATTGGTTGAACTCTCCAAGTCCGTCCTGCCATCCAATAATAGTGATGTCTGGAGGCCAGGGCACCTGCAGATCAGCTCTGGGGCACAGAGATGCCAATACCTCCGGTTGCCTAGAAGGGCCTAAGGGACGGAGAGGCGGGTCTGCTGGACGACTCAGCCCGGGGTACAGAGATGCGGAGACCTCCCAGTGCCTAGAAGGGCCGCAGGCGCAAGGAAGGGGAGCAAATCACAGCTGCAGTTCGCCGGCTTTGTTCCAAGGACTGTGTGTGGTTTGGTGAGGGGTCCGCGGCAGCCAGCTGAAAACCGGGCTCCCGGAGCGAGGTGCATGCTGCCTCCCTAGATCCCGGGGGTGCCTGCCTTTGTCCAGCATCTCCTCTGCGTGTTGGAAGAGTGACGGGACCCGCCAAGGCTATCCGGGTTCAGGTCGCTCCAGGCTCTCCCAGGACTACCTAACCACGGAGTGTTTGGCTGCCTTCACCAGTCCAAATCCAGCTGTGTCACCAGTGAGGACACCGGGGTCGGGAGAAGTGGGTAAGCTTGCTCAAGAATATTCATTCATTCATGTTTGCACTCAACAAACACCATCCATCGCTTACGAGTTTGCTGGGCTGCGGGGGATATAGTGTGTACAAGGCAGATAGTCTGAAAGGGAAGGTATGGAGCAAGCTTAGAGGCTGACTCTGCCCTGCGCATCAAAAGGGAAACAGCATATTATTCCGAGGCCTAACAAAATTAAGAAATGAATAATCAGGAAAACATATAGCATCCATTTAAGGTTTCATGTTTAATATTTATTATTGTTATTATTACTATTGTTATCATTTGAAATAGGGTCTCACTATATATATAACCCTGGCTGACTTGAAACTTGCTCTGTCGTCCAGGTTGGCCTTGAACTCACACAGATCCGCCTGCCTCTGCTTCTCGAGTGCTGGGATTAAAAGCATATGTGGCCACCATGCCCAGCTACTAGTCTTTTTTTTTTTTTTTAAATTAATATTATTATTGAGGATATTATCAGGTAAGAGAAAACACAGAAACGAACCTCTGGACCTTGAGGGATAGAGTTTGGGTGATGGGAAAGAATGATATGAAGGAACTCAGACTTGGGTGCCATGGGACTTAGATTTGAATCCTAGTGCTCTGTGACGTCCAGTTTCCCTATCTGTCCATTTGGATATAAGTCTCAGAGCTAGATGTGGTAGTCCCGCCACAAGAAATGTGGAGCAGTTTCCAGGATTCAAGGTTACTGGGAGTTCTAGGTCATCCTCAGCTACCTAGTAAGACCCTGTCTGAAAACACAAACAAAAGCAGAAAATGTCTAGTGTGCTAGTGTGTCCCTTCCCGCTCCCAACATTCTGACAGTCTGTGAACAGTGTGACTGGTCACTTTCTTAGGGGATGTGGATGGTTATGCTGAGATATAGTTGTTAGTACACAAATACATTGTCATATTTATTTAGAATATGGAGCTTTTAAAAATTATTGCCGCCTGGCATGGTGGTGCATGCTTTTAATCCCAGCACTTGGGAGGCTGTGGTGATATTTTATTTGTATGCTAATAAATAAAGTTTGCCTGGAGATCAGAGGAAATAGGCCATTTTAAGTAAACACAAAAGTCAGGCAGTGGTAGCACACGCCTTTAATCCGATCACTTGGCAGGCAGGGTCTGTATGTATTCAAGGTCACACTAGGGAACAGAGCAAAGCATGGTGACACACGCCTTTAATCCCAGTACCAACCATAGGGACCTGGAGGTCTGTACAGACAGGCAGTGAGAAGGAAGTGAGGTAGCTGGGCTAAGAGACAATGAGAGGGCTGAACAGCAAGGCAATAAAGGTGCGGATAGACAGGAAGTAGCTCACTTTGGAAGCTGCAGCGTGGTGAGGTAAAGTTAGCTGGTGGCTATTCCTATTTCCCTGATCTCTAAGCTTTTCACCCCTATATTTGGCTCTGTATTTTTTTATTTAATAAGACCGCTTAGAAATTCATCTACAGGAGGCAGAGACAGGCAGACCTCTGTGAGTTCCAGGCTAGTCTGGTCTACTTAAGTTTTAGGACAGCTAGAACTTCATAACAGCAAGGCCTTGCATATATGTGTAATTTTATGTATTTGAATGTTCACCTGCATGTATATCTGTGCACCATGTGCATGCCTGGTGCCCATAAAGGCCAAAAGAGGGTGTCTGAGCCCCTAGAACTGGAGTTATGGATGGTTGTGATCTGTCATGTGGGTGCTGGGAATTGAACCCAGGTCCTCTGGAAGAGCAGTCAGTACACTTAACTGCTGATCCATTTCTCCAACTCCTAGAATATGGAGTCTTAAAAGAATGATCAGGTGGAGGGATGAAGGTTGTGATGTGCAATGGACTCACCTGGCACCATCTCCAAGTGCACTTATATTAGCTAAAATCATGACCATGTTCAACTTAGCCCTGAAGATAACATTTGCTAAGCTCTCTAGTGACAGGTAGTGTATGTCACTCACAGGCAAGTGTAATGAACCCTGTTCTCTAGGGCCGTAGAGCTTTAAGTGTGCATGTGGAAGAAGAGGAGAATGCACACACCAGCAGTTGTATTGCAAGGTGACCTGTGGTGGTATTGTGTTCCCCAAAATATTGTGTACCTTAATAAACTTATCTGGGGTCAGAGACGGAACAGCCACAATATTAAACAGAGGTTAGGCAGTGGTAGCACACGCCTTTAATCCTAGCATTCCAGAGACAGAAATCCCTCTGGATCTCTGTGAGTTCAAGGCCACATTGGAAATGGCCAGGCATGGTGACACACACCTTTAATCCCAGAAAGCGAGCCTTTAATCCCAGGGAGTAGTGGTAGAAAGCAGAAAGATAAGGCGTGAGGACCAGAAACTAGAGGCATTTGGCCTGGAGAAGCATTTGGCCTGGTTAAGCTTTCAGGCTTTCGAGAAGCACAGTTCAGCTGAGAGCCATTTGGATATGAGGACTCAGAGGCTTCCAGTCTGAGGAAACAAGACCAGCTGAGGATCGGGTGAGGTGAAGTAGCTGTGGCTTGTTCTGTCTCTCTGATCTTCCAGTGTTCACCTCAATAACTGGCCTCAGGTTTGATTTTATTAATAAGACTTTTAAGATTCATGCTACATCGACCTATCATTTATATTTCACTTTTGTTATTATTATTTTTTTTTTTGGTTTTTCGAGACAGGGTTTCTCTGTGTAGCTTTGCGCCTTTCCTGGATCTCGCTCTGTAGACCAGGCTGGCCTTGAACTCACAGAGATCCTCCTGGCTCTGCCTCCCGAGTGCTGGGATTAAAGGCGTGCGCCACCACCGCTCGGCTTGTTATTTTTTTGAAGCACAAAAAGTTTAATGTAGTCATATGTCTTTTTTTTTTCTTCCTGTTATGATGTCAGCCTTTGTCACAGTAAGGCCTCTGTCTCTGAGGTCAGGTAGACCCTTGATTTTTTGGTTTGTTTTCAGTTTAAACATTTCTTTCATTTGTCTCTTGAGTTTTTAATTAATAAATAAATTAATTTTTAAAATATTTATTATTCCTAACCACACTGTAGTTAGTGATCAACAACCTTATGACCATTCCTCAAAGGCACCAGACAAGTAGATGACTGGTGAGTCAAAGGTTATAGCATCCTTGGGAAAAGCCTAGCCTTTTCACATTTTTCAATGCTTGCCTGAGCTTGCGCTCTGGGGACTATTTGTCTAGATAGCCTTAGTGCCCTACTGACCCCACAGCCTTATCTTTCTCTCCTCTGGCTTCTCCAGTCCTATCTTCAGAATGCCTGGGAATTCTAAGACATCTTGAGGCAACTTCCCATCCAATCAAGCACAGGGTAGCAATAGTTATATTTCCTTCTGGTCAAATCCTCAAAGTAGCTCTATAGTCCAACTTTTATTAATTAAAGGATGTAGGGTGCAAGATCATATCTTCTGTATGTTTAACTATTCAACAGTCAGTCTCAAAGGGAGCACAGTGAGAGGAAATTAGTGCATTAGATTTGAGGTGTGCTAAGGTTACTTACATGTGCAGAGTTTTGTGTCCAGTAGATTGGAAAATTCCTGTTTATTCCTGATACATGGTTTTGTGTCTCAGTCCCTCTTGATGGTGCAGTTCCCTACTCTCTTTACCATCTTTGGGACTTTACAGTTATACCGTGCACAGCCTTGGCAGAGGTCCTGTTATTCTTACACCCTTTCCCTCAATTTAGCCTTTCAAGTTTATACAGTAGATTTCATTTTCAGAATGTTAACATGCTGAAAAATAGACATCCGAAATTAGCACAAAAAGCTGACTCCAGCTCATATAAGCCCTGCAAGCGATGCTGTGTATGACTCAGCGTCAGCATCAGAAGGATGGTGTGACCCAGGCAGCTTAAATACAGAGATGTGGGCTGGGCCTGGTGCCCAGACCTCGAGAAAAAGATGAAACCTTAGTCGTACCCTAAAACAATCTTGGTTGGCTATATGCTAGCCACCGCATCACTGTTACTAAGTTACTAAGTTCAGCAAGAGCAGCTAAGTGAACCAAGGGACCTTTCCATATACCTTTTCTCGGGACCAGACTCTGCTTGACCCTGCTTCCCGGTTATTTTGCTCCTATTTAGAGAGTTGAGCAAGAAGAAAGTAGAGTTGATTTTATACTGTTCGTTGCATGTTCTGAGACTAGACCTGCTGTGTTCTTCTTCATCGTCTTTAACTTTTACTGCCTTCTGCCTAACTCACTTTTCTCACCATTTTGAACAGTTCCCTGCCTTTGAACACTTGCCCCTCACACGAAACCCTGTGATCTACTACATCTTGTCTTCGTTGAATAATTCTTACCCTGTTGCTGACAAACTGGGACATGTACACTTCCTCTTTCTCCTGTCGGATGGTGAAATAAACTGAGGAGGTATTGATTCTAAAGTGTCATTCCTGAAAAATCAGAATCACATTTTACCCTGGGGAATTCCACATAAGTGTTGCCAAGGAAGTAAAAGAATTAAAAGGAAAAGATGAGACTAGAAGAGCTACTGGAATTCCCCCAGCGTGAGAAGATGAGGAGAAAGACGAGAAAGCTCAAACGTAAGGCATTTGAAGATAGTAAATCACCCACAGAAGGGAGTGACCAAGAATGTGAAGGTGATGGTAGTCGGTGCTGTGACTCTCCAACACACGAGAGAGGTCATGGTGCAAAGAGACCGTATGTCTGTACTGAGTGTGGAAAAGCCTTTAGTCAGAGTGCCAACCTCACTGTGCATGAGCGAATCCACACAGGAGAGAAGCCTTATAAGTGTAAGGAATGTGG
Organism: Peromyscus melanophrys; assembly: GCA_902168415.1. NCBI lineage: Eukaryota > Metazoa > Chordata > Mammalia > Rodentia > Cricetidae > Peromyscus > Peromyscus melanophrys. The sequence continues at coordinate 9,742 of CABHPR010135421.1, forward strand.
GAAAGCTTTCAGTCATAGCTCCAACCTTGTTGTCCATCGGAGAATTCACACAGGACTGAAGCCATACACATGTAGTGAGTGTGGGAAATGTTTCAGTGGTAAGTCACATCTCCTCCGGCACCAGGGAATCCACAGCGGAGAGAAAACATATGAATGTAAAGAGTGTGGGAAAGCCTTTAGTCGGAGTTCAGGACTTATTTCTCATCACAGAGTTCACACTGGCGAGAAGCCCTACACTTGTATTGAGTGTGGGAAAGCATTTAGCAGGAGTTCAAACCTTACTCAACATCAGAGAATGCACAGAGGAAAAAAGATTTACAAATGTAAAGAGTGTGGGAAAACATGTGGTTCTAATACAAAGATTATGGACCATCAGAGAATTCACAGTGGAGAGAAGCCCTATGAGTGTGATGAGTGTGGAAAAGCATTCATCTTGAAGAAGGCTCTTAATGAACACCAGAGACTTCATCGTAGAGAGAAACCTTATAAATGTAATGAGTGTGGGAAAGCTTTTACTTCTAATCGAAACCTTATTGATCATCAGAGAGTTCACACTGGAGAGAAGCCTTATAAATGTAATGAATGTGGGAAAACCTTCAGACAGACTTCTCAAGTTATTCTACATTTGAGAACCCATACTAAAGAGAAACCCTATAAATGCAGTGAGTGTGGGAAAGCCTATCGTTATAGCTCACAGCTTATTCAACATCAAAGAAAACACAACGAAGAGAAAGAAACCTTATTGTTTGTGGGCCAGGTGTGATGGCACATGCCTTTCATCCCAGCATTTAGGAGGCAGAGACAGGGAGATCTCTGTGAGTTCTAGAACAGCTAGAGCCACACAGTGAGACCCCTGTCTTAGAAAAAAAGGAAAATTGGCTCTAAGGCTAATTGCTACTTTTCTGAAAATTAGATTTTTAGAGAAAATTAGATTTTTAGTAACATTAAATTTAATTCTGCTTCTAAGAATCCATACAGGGAAAATAATAAGTTTAACAAAAGGGATATTCGTGCCAGCATTATACATAACTGAAAGGGAGAAAAAAACTACCATAGATTATTTCGTGTGCGGGATGAAACACATGATACCCCTATTCAGACTACGCCTCTGAAGCCAGTCTGTTTTTAAAGAATTTTTGATGTGTGCCATGGGGGAAATTTTGAAGAAAATAGAAAATGAAAGAATAAAATATCCAGATAAAATATTTATGCCTAGGAAAAACGGGGAAAGTGAAAGAGGGTCAAACCTAAATTTCAGCATGATTATCTCTGTTAATAAGTTGTAGGTGATTTCTATTTTCTCCTGTGTACTTTTCTAGACTTTCTAGATTTTTTACAATGAGAGTGTTACTTTTTAAGAAAACAGTATATTTTAAATATAATGAATGTGTTCTCATTTTTATTCAGTGGTGGTAGGAAAAGTACCTATTATGTAGTCTTAAACAGCGTGGGATTCACCCTATACTGGCACTCCACTTCTTACTCGTAAAACCAGTGCTGCCTTTTGTTCTTTGCAGTTTAAGGTAAGTTGACTCTGTAATCACTGTTAGGTTAAAAGAACACAGCAAAGGACATTAGTTCACCTTCTCTTCCTGCATAGTAGAATAATCATCCATGATGGACAGCTACCCCGAGCTCCATCCTTCCAGCAAATATCTAGACAATTAGGAAAAAAAAATTCTTTTAATGGACTGGAGAAATTGTAGGCTCAAAAAATAGGAAATGGAGAATTTTGCCTTCATCATGTTATTTGGAGCTGAGTGGGTGAAATACAGTTAGGTTGAGAGACCTGTGTCCTGATCCACTTGCTGAGTACCAGCTTAACTACTTTGGACACATGACTTCACTGCTCAGATTTCTGGTTTACCTCAGAGGGTTGCTGTGAGGATTAAGTGAGATGATGCCAGTGATGTATGCCAAGACTGGTACATGGCAGAAACAAACAGCTCCAGTGAAGGTTATTGGAGCCATATTTCTAAACACTCCCAAAAGAAAATAACTTAAGAGATATTTAGCATTTAGCATATTTTCAGGTGTAATTAACAGGATTCCAAGTAATAATAACTTTCACCTTAAAAATGTCATTGTTTTTTCTGAAGAGGTCATGTAGAATTAAGCAGCTCATCCTTTGTTTTTGTAACTCAGCAGTTCGTCAGTCTTGCAAAAACTCCATATGTTCTTCATCAAATTGCTTTTATTGTTCATTATCTCATGGTTGCAAGCCACTGGCCACAGCTGCATTCTTCTTCACACAGCTTCCCCAAAGATAGGACTGGAGGAAAGGAGTAGAACATTCTTCTATAGTTTATTACTATTGAAAAAAAAATGTTTCCCCAAAGTGGGGGCAGAATGCTGATTAATTAATGTGACAAATTTGACTGGATTCCCAACCCCTGGGGAATTGAACCTGGGGCCTCACATACTAGCCAAGCACTGTACCACTCATTTATAACACCCTGATCTTGATGGCAACCTTTCAGGAAGGTATTAGCCTATCTTTAGTCACTATCAAAAAATTTCATTCCTTAGTTCAAAATCCACCTAACTATATTTAGAATCTCTCCATTGCTAATTCCTCCTGTATACAATACATTCCTTACGTCAACACTGTTCGTCTCTACACCTGTGCCCTTTCAGAATTTACTGAGGCTATGATATCTCATTTAATTCTGCCTGTAATTGTGTAGGAGAATTGAATTTCCATGATGTTAGTAACTGGCTCTTCAGTAGTTGGAGCTAGGATTTGATCTCAAATTTGTCTTTGAAGTTGATGTTTTCCTAATTATACAAAGGATCTCTGCTAACTGTGGTGATTCCATATGAGAAAGGGAGAACACATGCTCTCCTGGGAAGTCACCTCTATGAATCTGGACAATTACTTGGCTGAGGTTTGACAAGGAAAATTCTCTTCTCTGAAATTTGTGGCCTGTTTTTGTGCCTCATAATTTAGTTTTCAGGTTTATATGTTTCTTGCAATGAAGGAATATGGGAGTTGTGTTTATTTCAAAAGGGTTTGTTTGGTTTTGTTCTATTTTGATAAGATAGCAGGTTACATATCATTTTATGATACAATAGTACCTCTACATACTTACTCAAAGCAGGATTTTCAGGGTCCAGAGCAGAACTGCTGCATTCAGAGGCATGCAATACTGAGCAGAGTTGCTAATGCCTTCTGTATGGCTGAGCAGATTTCCTGTAGTCAGCATGTCATTATTTTTCTGTCTGTGACATAGTGTCTGAAATTACTTCAAATAGATTGTTTTTATGTAAAGACCTTGTGACATTTAAAAGTAAATATTTCCTAGAAAGGATCGTGTGCCCTCTCTGAAGGTTTGAATACTGAACATGTTCTTGTTTCCTGCTGCAAGAAGACTGAGATTGTAGTCTCTTGAGGTGTCTGCCTTGAGCTGTAGGAGTAAATGTAGACAGCAGTCCTTACAAGGACCTTTCAGATAAATACTCTGCTGTATGAGTTGAACTGGTCACCCATTTTCCTCTTAAGACTTTTACCCCTCGAGTTGGACCATGCAGCCCTGATTACTCTTTCACAGTAGGCTGTGAATTAGGGACTATCTGAATTCTTTTCTTTTCTTTTTTCTTTGCCTCATGGAACCCTGTGCATTCCCTAAGGACAGAAATTCGTGCATTTTCTAGGTTTGGTCTTCTTCAACCCACACACCTCTCTTCTGTTATTCTCCATTTTCCATCAGAAATTAATTCTGTTGAAATAGGCATCATGAGACTGTGTGTTGCTTGACTTGACCTCATCTCTAGCCTCTTGCATTGCCCAGTTTCCATCCCAAGAGAACATGAAGAGGTGGTGGCTTAGGCCACCAATGACCTGATTGCATAGATCACTATAAGGAGTAAAAGTGTCTATGCTTGTCTGAGTTGAGAAGAACGTGGGTAACAAACTATATTTTATGTAGCTGTGGCTAAAGAGAATCTGTAAGTCAAAGCTCAAATGTGTTCTCCCTGTGCTGAGAGTTTTTTTTTTTAATAGTGTGTACTGCAGTTTAGATGGTGCATAGTATATGTCTTAATTGGAAGAGAGCTGAGTAATTGTATGTAAGTCACATGAGGCCGAGTTTCATTGCTGCTCAGTGACAATTCATTCATCCTCAGTGACAAACCTCCATTCTAAAATGTTCAGTGTAAATAAAAAATAGTACTCACATTGTTAGATTTTTTTTTTTAAGTTAGCAGGCTGACTTTAATCACCTCTAATATTATAAAATCAGAGTCGTAACATTCTTTTTTGCAGGAAGTAGTGATTCCTTCAATAAACATCTTTTCTTATAACCTTGTCCTCTTCTTTTTGCCCCATTAAGAGTGGAAAGAAACCATGAAGAGCCACTTTAAGGAGCCTGCTGTTCTTAGAATGAAGAAGGGATTGCTCCAATATGAAGTTGCTTTTCATAGTTACCTATGTAGACCTCCTAAGCCCTTAGATAAAACCATTTTTGCACTGTTCTCTCACAGCCATAGGGGCATCTTTGTGGAACAAGTATACTTCAAAATACACCCTCACCTGTATAGTAACTATTTCCATTGTTTTTCTGGTACCCAAAAGTAAAGTATATGTAAAATGTTTTGGATTGGGAAGGTCCTCAATAACATTTCACAGAAAAAAAGAAAGTGAGAAAAACCAAAAAACCCAAAGCCAAACTATTTGGGGGTCTCTCCAGATCAGTAGTTTCAAGAGTTGTGACTGTTAATGAAGTCAGGGTGTCAGGCTTGCTTTCCACCACAGCAGGTTACAAGATTGGAGGGTTGTCAGCTTGTTTGTGTTAGTTTGCACGCAAGCTGGCATTGTTAGATCCTGATTAGCAGCAGAAGCTCCATTTTGTCCCAGTCTGCCATTCTGCCCAGAGCTGCTACCAATGATTTCCTAAGGCTAGGCTGTAGCGCCCCCCACCCCAATCTCCTCTCACAGATGTAAACCACAAGCGTTCAACCCCATTCTGATTGGTTGGCCCATAGCCTGTCCAGACCACAAACCACAAAACTCCCTGATAGGCTGAAAGTCCCCAACTATATTACATTATGATTGGATGGGACTCAGGAGCTGTCTGTTTGTGGTTTTTCCCCCTTTAAAACTGGTTGCTGGGCTGGAGAGGTGGCTCAGAGGTTAAGAGCACTGCTTGCTCTTCCAAAGGTCCTGAGTTCAATTCCCAGCAACCACATGGTGGCTCACATCCATCTGTAATGAGATCTGGTGCCCTCTTCTGGCCTGCAGAGATACGTGCAGACAGAACACTATACATAATAAATAAATAAGTCTATTTTTTTAAGCGGAGCAAAGGGAACACTCCTCCACTGTTGGTGGGAATGCAAACTTGTACAACCACTGTGGAAATCAGTATGGCGGTTTCTCAGAAAATTGGGAATTGATCTACCTCAAGACCCAGCCATCCATACCACTCTTGGGCATATACCCAAGGAATGCTCAATCATACCACAAAGATACATGCTCAACTATGTTCATAGCAGCACTATTTGTAATAGCCAGAACCTGGAAACAACCTAGATGCCCCTCAACTGAAGAATGGATTAAGAAAATGTGGTACATATACACAATGGAATACTACTCAGCAGAGAAAAACAATGACAGCATGAAATTTGCAGGCAAATGGATGAAACTAGAAAATATCATCCTGAGTGAGGTAACCCAAACCCAGAAGGACAAACATGGTATGTACTCACTCATAAGTGGATTCTAGATATAAAGCAAAGAACAATCAGACTGCAACCCACAGAACCATGGAGGCTATATAGCAGGGGGGACCCTAGGATGACTGTGGCTTATAATAAGTTTTGGTTTTACTCAATTACTGAGCAACCCTCAATGAAACATTTCACTATTAAGAATTTGTACTGTATCGAGCTGATAATAGAAAAATAAATAAATTAAACAAACAAACAAACAAATGGCTGCTGCCCCTGATAGATTCACAACACACCCCCACGGTTGGGCATGCCAGGCAGACCTAGACACTTTCGCCTAGCCAGTTCTGGGTCAAAATAGCCATTTCCGGGCCAAGGCGTCTCGTGTGACCAGGACCCTGTGGCTTTGCATGGTTGCGTAAGAGCGCGCAATGCAACCATGTGATCTGCGCGTGTGTGGAGTACCCACATTGACCTGTGTATGCGTGCGCCACCCAGCCTTTATAAGCCGGTGCCATATTCCCAGCTTCCTCTTTCTTCTCCTTCTTCTTCTCCACACACGTGTCTCTCCGCAGGCCTGAGCACTCGTCTGTCCCTTTCATCTTAATAAAACTCTTGTTAGTGGACTCTGTTTTGCTTCATGACATTTCCTCGCAGAGAAGAGTGCCGCTAAATGACTAACATCTGGTGCTGTGACTCGAACCCAGTGCTGACTATTCTCCTTCTCATTCCTGCACTGAAACCTCAGAGGAACTGTTACCTCGCCCTTCACACATACAGGAGGGCACATTGCCTCAGGCTACTTATTCCTGGTACACAGATGGCAGCTCCTTTTCATATGAAGGGACCTGTAAAGTGGGTTATGCCATAGTGTCAGATACTGAGATAATAGAGGCACAGGCATTACCCACACATATCACTAACCAACAGGCTGAGCTGATAGCTCTCACCCTTGCCTTCCAATGGGCACAGGGACAATCTCTAAATGTTTACACAGACTCCAAATATGTTTTTCATATCCTCCTGTCCCACGCTGCTATTTGGAGGGATCGTGGCCTTCTCACAGCAAAAGGGGGATCCATATCTAACTCAGGACAAATAATGACTATGCTGGAGGCTTCCCACCTCCCTAAGGCTATAGGAATTGTACACTGCCGGTCTCATCAGACCAATAGCTCCATCATCTCTAGGGGAAACAACTGGGCTGACCAGGCAGCCAGGACAGCAGCCCTCCAGGGCCAAGTTCCACCTCACCCACCACAGGGAATACACACAGTACAGCCTACACCCTCACAGGGAACTCCAGACACTAGACAAATTCTTCCCTATCTACACCAGCTCTTTCATCCTAATAATCTTGCTCTGTCTCAATTCGTAAAAGCTCACCTGCAGCCCACCTCTGAGGACTTACAGTTCTTAAGAACTATTACTGCCTCTTTGAGATCTGCCAAAAAACAGATCCCAATACCAAGTATAGGAGTCAGCCTTTTCCCACCCACCAGGCTAGAGGTTCCCTTCCAGGGACTGATGGGCAGCTCGATTTTACCCATATGCCCATCGTCAGGAAAGTTAAATATCTCCTCGTGATGGTAGACTTATTTTCAATTTGAGTGGAAGCATATCCGGTTTCTAATAAGTGGGCTCAGACAGTTGCTGACCTCCTTCTCTGAGAAATTATTCCTCGGTTTGGGGTTCCTGCTTCTCTTGAGTCTGACAATGACCCAGAGTTCACCTCTCAGATTTCTCAGACACTAGCTAAGGCTCTTAACATTCCTTGGCATTTTCATATCCCATACCGTCCTCAATCCTCAGGAAAGGTGAAGCGTACCAACTGTGGTTTGGAGTCTGAACCCTGCTGCCTCCCTGATATATCAATTTTTCTAAATACATTTTTTACTTGCTCGATCGAACCCGTTGTTTTGTGGTGGACTATTTCCAGATTCTTGGACCCTAACAGCATAACTTGTCTGAGACCTGTTCATGGATAAACATTCACAACAGTGAAGAGAAGATCCGCTCCGATCCAAGTCCTGGCTATACCAGCCCCCTTTCTCCATGAGTCTGACCTCAGAGTCCAGAGTGATCTGCTTCAGTGAGGATAAAAGCTTATGTAGGCGAAAGAGCACTTGCCTTGGATTTCAAAGTCTTGATAGTTGCCAGAAAAAGTGCTCAATTTTATTAATCTTTAGTTTCCAATATTAGGACAATATTGTCTGTCTTAAAGGATTCTTGTAAAGGAGCAAAGTTAAGTGTATGAAAAAGGCAGACATGTAACAAGTGATGTTTATACTCTTAAGTTTTTGTTTGTTTTGACATCCTAGATGTTCTGATTTGAAATTTAGCTTAATCTAAATGTGAAGGTCCTTGCCTGGAAACAGCTTTGTCTCTGAGCCCACAAGTCATGGAGATGCAGCTTCCCAGAGTCTCAGGATTGGGGTGGTATTGGGGGGAGGCCCACCTTCCCCCATGAGCAACCGGAAGTTGCAGTACCTGGCTGGGACATTATTCTGGGCCTTGTCTTCAACTTCCTGTGTTGTCTGCCAGTGGCCAGACTCAGGCTGGACCCCGAGAGTTGGAGAGCAGGGGTGAGCACGGGAAGTGGACACCAAGGGCCGGGAGGAAGGGGCCTCCGGCAGCGGGCTTGCCCTCTGAGGGCCTCTGTCATCACAGCGCCAGGGATGCTGAGGCAGGAGGATCAGGAGTTCCAGGTCGGACTTGGCCGCTTGTGTCAGGGTGACGGGAGAAAGCAAGAGTGAGCTCAGGAGGCTGGTTCTCTACATCAGCTCAATCTCTGCCTTTCCAGGCTTCTTGCAGGCTGGCAATGCCTTCAATGTTTAACATGTCCCTAGGGCAGTGGTTCCAGTGGTTTTGGTGTTTAGGGATGGGTTAATTGTCTTCCAATTTTATAACTTAATGGAACTGAAAAAAGTAAACCATTGTCTCTACAGAGGAATATATTTCATCACTTAAGTACCAAGGCTGTAAACTGAGAAAAATGTTGTCCTGTGCCAAAGTCTTTGCCAGTCTGACAATGACTATAATCATTTCTCTTTTTTGGCCTAACAGATTAAAGCTTTATCTTGGACTGGTGATTGGAAACAGGTGTCACATGTCTCATCTTAAAAATGGCATTATTTTAGGGGCTTAGGATTCTTAGATTTATAGTTTGCTCCCATGCAGTAGCCTGGATGCTCATGTGTGAATCACTCAGCTTCTCAAACTTTAACTTTCGATTGCTGCCTCATAAACCCTTTTTGAAAAGCAAGAAAAGTGTGTAGTTTGTTTTGGTCTGCAAATGTGGAACTCTAGGAGCAGGTGAGGGGGCTCAATATGAAAAGGAGCTTGCCTAACCAACCTGAGTTCCATCCCAGAACCCACATAAAGGTGGAAGGAGAGAACTGACTCCACAAAATCGTCTTCTGACACCCATATACGTGCCATGGCATGAGTGCCCGCACACTCACACGCATGCACACATCTGGCACACGCAGTAACAGTAAGAAATTGTAAAGTATAGAACTTACCAGTTGTCGTTTTTTTTTTCCAAGACAGGGTTTCTCTGTGTAGCTTTGCACCTTTCCTGGATCTCGCTCAGTAGACCAGGCTGGCCTCGAACTCACAGAGATCCGCCTGACTCTGCCTCCCGAGTACTGGGATTAAAGGCGTGCGCCACTACCGCCCGGCATAGAAAATTATTTTAAATAACTTCTTAAAATCCCCTTCCATCAAGCCAGGCATGATGGCTCACTGGGGAGGCAGAGGCAGGTGGATCTGAGTTTCAGGCCAGCCTGGTCTACAGAGGGAGTTCTAGGACAGCCAGGGATACGCAGAGAAACATTGTCTCGAAAAACAAAACAAGCAAACAAACAAAAATTTCCTTTCCATCACACATAGATGAGTTACCAAGAATGTCAGGTATTTCTAAGTTGTCTTGTACGAACTACCTCTTTACTTAGAATATAATCATTTGCTTAGACTTTTGGAAAAACGGAGCTGACCTTCCTGATACCTGATCCTTCCCACTCCATTATTCTTCCCTTATATATTCCTTGTCAACTCTAGACTTCCATCATGTTCAGACTCTGAAAGTGCTTTCCAATCAATTCCCCAAACCCAGAAGGCACAAAGGAAAATATTTATTCCATGTCACCAACCATGATAACCACAAGGTCACAGATGTATAACAAACTGAGGTTGACCACCACAGTGCATGTCTTTAATCCAAGCACTTAGAAAGCAGATCTCTGTGAGTTGGAAGCTAGCTTGGTCTACCTAGCCAATTCCAGACTCTGTCTCAAACAAACAAATAGGGGAAAAATTGCAGCTTCCATTGTCAGCAAAGTATTGACTTTCCTTTGATACAAGGAGCAGATATGAGTTAACAAGACTTGGCTGTTCCCCTCTTCCTTTGAAAATACAATGTCTTCTTGAAATAGCTTTCCAGAGTGGACTTTGTATGTTTTGCCTTTAAGCAAAATCCAAAGTCACCTCTTGTGAATCCCTGTGCTTGTGTGTTTATGCATTGTTAGGTGTGTCCACACGTATTGAACTTTTGTTTATGTTTCTGCCTCCCCTGATTGGTTATTGTTAAGACAAACCCAGGACAAATATCTGCAAGCTTGGTAAGTATCTGACTATATTAAATTGATGAGGATGTTCATAAATCAATGATATAACTGGTAAACCTTAAAACTTGTAAGATGTTTGCATCATTTTGCCCAGCAGTTTTTCTTCTAGAAATGTATCCTGGGGAAATTTGTAAGAGATATAGCCAAACATTTTAACAGTAGCAAGTAGTTTCTGGTTTGTGTGTATTTACCAATTTTACAGATTTTTTTCTTGTTTTGTACCCCCAACAATACCATTTCTCTTGATCACTTGATTTCTGGAGAGCCACAGCCTAAGATTTGCATAGTGAAACCTTGTTCAAAATTATCCAAATATTTTAGTTAACATAATGAACACTTGTCAGAGAATGTTGTGTAGGTCCAACACAATTACACAATTTAATCTAGCCTTCTTTTATTAATTGAGCGTTGGATCACCCCCTATATGTGTCAGGATTAAGCTTTGCTGAACTTGGGAAAGAGCACCAGTGATCCAAGGTAAGTAGCATTGAATCTGAGCATCAGGCACTGTATAGAAACTTGAATGTGGGTTTAGGGATATAGCTTAGTGGCAGCACATTTACCTGATATGTGCCTCCAGTACCACAAAACCAATCACAATGAAAACCTTTAAATATAGTTAGACCTCACAGTCTCACAGTTCTGTATGAACTACTGTGGTCCCTGTCACAAGCTAAGAAACCAAGTCATAAGTGAGGTAACCTGCTCTGGCTACAGCAATATCCAGGAGGCCTCTTGGTCAGAGTGTTGGGTACAGTTATTGTGAGTAGGTGGAAGAACTTTTGAGAATAAAGCCCAAAGCCATTCATGTGTATGATTTCAGATATATCTGTCTGCAGGGCAAAGGACTTTTGTCAAAGAAAGTAGTCCATAGAGCCTTGCATTCCAGAAGATTCTGCTTATTACTGGCAAGAGTCCCTTCACTTTCTTCCCATAAGTTGCTTTTGGTTGTGGTGTTTATCACAGCAACAGAAAGCAAAAAAGGATGCTAACTTTAGTGTTTTCTTGAAGTCTTACAGCTGGTATTCTCCATGTTCAAAGGAAGATTCAAGCCCCAAATAAGGGGAGTGGAAAGGGGCCTTTTTTCCATTTTATTTATTTATTCATTTATTTTATTTTTTTATTATTTATTTATTTATTTATTTATTCATTCACTCATTTATTTTTCTATTATCAGCTTGATACAGTATAAATTCTTTTCCTAATAGTGAAATGTTTCATTGAGGGTTGCCCAGTGATTGAGTAAAACCAAAACTTATTATAAGCCACAGTCATCCTAGAGTCCGCCCTGCTATATAGCCTCCCTGGTTCTGTGGGTTGCAGTCTGATTGTTCTTTGTTTTATATCTAGTATCCACTTATGAGTGAGTACATACCATGTTTGTCCTTCTGGGTTTGGGTTACCTCACTCAGGATGATATTTTCTAGTTCCTTCCATTTGCCTGCAAATTTCATGCTGTCATTGTTTTTCTCTGCTGAGTAGTACTCCATTGTGTATATGTACCACATTTTCTTAATCCATTCTTCAGTTGAGGGGCATCTAGGTTGTTTCCAGGTTCTGGCTATTACAAATAGTGCTGCTATGAACATAGTTGAGCATGTGTCCTTGTGGTATGATTGAGCATTCCTTGGGTATATGCCCAAGAGTTGTATGACTGGGTCTTGAGGTTGATCAGTTCCCAATTTTCTGAGAAACCGCCATACTGATTTCCACAGTGGTTGTACAAGTTTGCACTCCCACCAACAGTGGAGGAGTGTCCTGAAAGGGGCCTTTCTTAAAAGACAATAATGACAAGAGAAAGTTGGTTCCACAATTCTCTAAGACAAGAGAATCTTATGAAAGGGAAAAATGATGCCTGGAAGCGGGGAACCCGCTTCCAGGGAAGCAACTCCTCTATTTGGGAAACCTCTCACCTGCATTTCAGATACTCTCACTACTATGAGACATCTGGATCTCAGGAGGCTCTGAACTGGCTCAGGGAACTCTGCTGCAGGTGGCTGCTGGAGCTGCTGGTGTTGGAGCAGTTCCTGAGCATCCTGCCTTTCAAGCTCTGGACCTGGGTGCAGCTCCATCACCCTGGGAATGGCGAGAAAGCTGTGGCTCCGGTAGAGGAGCTGCAGAAAGATCTTGATGAACCAGAACCCAAAGTAAGTGAGGCTGGCCATGTAGTGGGGGAAGGAAAGAATTAAGGTTGGGCTGTCGGTGATCCTGTGATTTTCCTTAATCATTGCACATTAGCAGCCCAATGCTAATTAAAGCAGGTCTGTGAGCTATTCAGAACAGTGTATGCACTGAGATGTGGGTTGAGGGTTAAGGTCTTTGAGTCAGGTTGAGAATCCTCACACAAACACTGACTCCACTTTGTCCTTCAGGATGGCAATGTTGAGTGTGGTTCCATACCTTTGGAGATGATGGTTATAAGCGTTCCCAAAATCAGTGGTTCTTAACCTATGAATCTTAACCCCCACGGGATTGCATATCAGATATTTACATTATGATTCATAACAGTAGCAAAATTAGAATTATGGAGCAGCAACGAAATAATTTTATGGTTGGGGGTCACCACAACATGAGGAACTGTATTAAAGGGTTGTAGCATTAGGAAAGTTGAGAACCATTGCCCTAAGCAAAAGCATATTTGGGGTTTTTTTTTGTTTTTTTTTTTTGTTGTTGTTGTTTTGTTTTTTTCGAGACAGGATTTCTCTGTAGCTTTGGAGCTTATCCTGGACTAGCTCTGTAGACCAGGCTGGCCTCAAACTCAGAGATCCACCTGCCTCTGCCTCCTGAGTGCTGGGATTACAGGCGTGTGCCACCACCGCCCAGCCTATTTGTTGTTTCTGTAAGTCTGGTTGGAATAGTGATGTGGTACTAGGGTGTGAAAGGGAGTGGCATAGCAAGAATGATGCTTTCCAAACCAAGTGGTATCTAATGAAGATAACCCCATCACTTAGGATGCCAAGGTAGGACGATCATTGCAAGTTTTGGGCTATCTTGGGATACTTAAGGAGCCCCCCCCCCCATGCACTCTCATTGGGGATTGTGCAAGACAAGTGCAGAGTTGAGATATGTGCTTCTTGTAAAACTTTGAATCTTTGATCTTTAGATTGGAACCTTGGCACTATTTATCATGTTTTTTTAAAATAAGATTCATTTTTCTTAAGTGTGTGTATATGTGTTTTTGTGTAAATATATGCCACATGTATTCAGGTGCCCATGGTGGCCAGAAGGGACCATTGGATCCTCTGAAGCAGGTATATGTGAGCCATTTGATGTGGGTGTTGGGAACCAAACTTGTGTCCTTTGGAAGAGCATGAAGTGCTCTTAACCACTGAATCATGATTCCAGCCCTATGATTTTGTATTTTTTTTAAAAGATCATCCTATGTTTATTATGCAAAAATTCACTATGACATTCTCCTGCATATATATTTTGTATTTTGATCTTACTCCAATTATTTTCCTTCAACCTGTAGTTCATGAAAAACACTTGTATGCAGAAAGTTGAACTATAACTCGGACATGGCAATGGTATCAGGTATCAAGGATGGGCTTGTTTATTTTATTGAAAGTCAACAATTATAGAATCCTATACCTAATTATAGATTATTAATCTATTTTCTTTTAAGAGATAAGGAAACTGAAGTAGAAAAGCATTCCTTGGATTACTTTAGGTCTTATAGCTAGCTGGAAGATAAACCAGATGTCTAGACACTCCTCCAGTGTCACTTCTTGTTGTTTTGAGATGTTTTGCTGTGTAGACCAGGTTGGCCTTGAATTCACTATGTACTCTGCTCCGGTCTGAAACTATTGAAGGTCCTCTTGTCTCAGCCTCCTAAGTGCTAGGGGTATGAGCACGTGCCATCATGCCCAGCTTCCAGTGTTATTTGTAGTGAAACAACAGGGGCTAGGTAAAGGCCTAAGTGAGTAGATGTGTGAATGAACCTGAGTGTGATCTAAAACAAGGTCTGAAGTTAAATCCATGCTCTTAGTTAGTGCTTCCTGCTTTCATGCCCTCCTTAACCCACATGAAGGACCACCATCTGTTGCCATGGTTCTGACCGTCTCCTCAGAGCCAAGCTTCATTGTTGTTTGATGTTCCTTCCGGAGGGAGGTCTTTCTGATCACACAGATCTAGATTAATGGCAGAAAGAGGCCCATGGTAGTTGAGTCCATTTTCTAAAAGTACAAAAACCAGCTCCATTGATTTTGCTTGGTCCCATGTCCCAGTCTTTGTCCAATCCCTGGATGCTCTGCAAGAAAGGGTAAGTACTCAAGGAATGGCACTACCTTCTCCCACCTCTGATGAGCCAATGGTATACAGCATCGAGGATCCTCTACAAGGTACCCACCTCTCCAGGACCTTTCTGTGCCTCATCTCCCACTCCCAGGGAGTTGCATCTTCTGCCAGGTGTAGGAATTCCTAAAAATACTAGTCTTTTTTGGCTCTTCCTACTGCTATCCCTTGTCTCTCCCTGGGTTCCTCTGTAGCTAGAGTTTTCCTGGTCCTGCCTGGCCCAGGTCAGGACAAATCTCTCTCACCCGCCAGTCCCTCAACTGCTTAGGCCCAACCAAGTAAACACACAGAGATTTATATTGCTTACAAACTGTATGGCCGTGGCAGGCTTCTTGTTTTACAAACTGTATGGCCGTGGCAGGCTTCTTGTTATCTACTTCTTCTATCTTAAATTAACCCATTTCTATTCATCTATACTTTGCCACATGGCTTGTGGCTTACCGGTACCTTACATCTCGCTTGTCATGGCAGCAGCTGGCAGTGTCTCTCTGCCTCAGCCTTCCACTTCCCAGAATTCTCTTCTCTGCTTGTCCCGCCTATACTTCCTGCCTCACTACTGGCCAATCAGTGTTTTATTTATTAACCAATCAGAGCAACACATTTGATATACAGAACATCCCACAGCATTCCTCTGTCCAGCTTGCACAGGGAAGCTACTCAGAAAAAGGCATCACTGCCTGAGTCTGACAGCTCTGAGTCTTCCTTGTTTGCCAGTTTGTAGCAGATGTTAGACAAGAACAGCAATCATCTCACATGTGGCTTCTCCCTCCTCAGAGTCTCCTGTTCCTGAAGCTTCTGCCCTTTCCTAGGAAGAGAACCCAAGAAATCAGTTAATGGTACTTATGCTTCTAACAGCCCAGCCGCAGATGAGGCCTGCACCTTTGTTCTTCTGGTCTGCACTTCCTAATTGCTGTGAAGTGGCCATCTCCTTCCTAATGCTGGAGTGTCCCACCAGTTCCCACCATGAAATGTAGGTCTGTGCTGTGAAATCAGACTTTGAGGTCTCCTTCTCTCTCCCTAATGCCCATTCCCCATTCCATGGCCTTGCATGAAGTAAAAGATGTCTTTCTGGGGCTGGAGAGATGGCTCAGAGGTTAACACTGGCTGTTCTTCCAGAGGTCCTGAGTTCAATTCCCAGCACCCATATGGTGGCTCACAACCATCTGTAATGAGATCTGGCTCCCTCTTCTGGCCTGCAGGGATACGTGCAAACAGAACACTGTATACATAATAAATAAATAAATCTTTAAAAAAAAAGATGTCTTTCTGTGAGGGGAGCTCATAGGCTAAGGTGGTCTCACATGTAGTTGTCATTTCAGGAGTTGGCCATGTTTGAGGAGGTATCAGTGTGCTTCACTTTTGAGGAATGGGCATTTCTGGGTCCAATTCAGAAGGCTTTGTACTGGGATGTGATGCTGGAGAATTATGGGAATGTGACCTCTTTAGGTAAGGACTCTTCCATAATTCTCATAACCACTGAGCCATCTCTCAGTCCCCATCCCCCTCCCATAATTCTCACCTGCAGTTCATCAGCCTTCTGTTGTGGTTATCATCATCATCATCATCATCATCATTATTGTAAATGTAGCATGCACATTGGGAAAAAAATAATAGACAACAACTGTCAACATTTGATTTATTATCTTTTATTTTTAAAATGGATTTGGGATTTTTCATCCTTGCTACTATTTTTACACTGTTCAAGTATATGTGGATTTATAAAGTTGATCTCATGTTATTACATTTTTCAAGTATTCTTTATTGCCACCTAATTTGTACAGTAAATTAGTCATTTCCTTGTTTAAAAATTATTTACTTGTTATTATTTTGGTTTCCTGTTTTGTTTTGTTTTTGAGCTAGGGTCTCTCTATATAGCCCTGGCTGTCCTGTATGTAGACCAACCTGGAACTTACAGAGATCCTACTGCCTCTGCCTCCTGAGTAATGAGATTAAAGGTGTGCGCCACCATGCCTGATTAAAACCTGATTATTTCATATAATAATTTTGTATCTAGCAACCTTCTAATTTTATTGTCTATAGCAATTTACACCATGTGGTTTTACAGTTAGGAAAATATGTTCTTCAGTATCTCAGCAGTGATGGTGTGGTAGCTCAAATATTCTCTAAATTTTAAACTTTGAAGCATATCACCAAACTGCTTTTTACCAGTGAAATTTCAATTTGATGGCCCCCCAAAATGCACAAGAGGATCTAATCCCTGTAAGTGCTTGTGATTTTACTGGTGTTTAATTAAGCCTTTATTAGGTAAATGTACAATAGGAATTTCTGTTTTCCTTTCTGATTATTCTCTTTAGATGTGTGTTGGTCATTTTATTCCTTTTTCTGCCTCTTCTGCTTTTCCTTTGTAATGTGCTGTGCTTCTTTCAT